>JANEYF010002497.1:762500-780288 GCA_029963845.1 Rhamnusium bicolor
TGTAGCCATTTTGTTGCCATTAATTACTCCTTTTGGCAGAGAACATAATAAAGCCAGTAAATCAGTGATTATTCGCGGGCCAGCAATTTAATTTCCGAAATCCATGTTCCATAATTAGCAAATATATCACAAATTCAAATTAACAGTGTTTAATCGCGCCAGCCTCTGACGGTGGCACATCCGCCCTCTAAAACCTATTCGGCCTGCTGTGTTTTACTTGTCCATGTTAATTTCCGAAGCCAGTGATAGCCCCATTTTACATAATTGAGTTATAATTGTTAAATGGAGTGTACGTTTTCAATGTTGTGCAATTTACATATATACCGGTCGCAAAACGCTGCCATTTCAAAGTTTAAATTGCTTTCCATTTAAGATATAATTAATGTTTGATGCGTACCGGGAACGTTCAGTTAGTACGAAAACTGACCGCAGCAATAACAGTAATAATGTGATTTTTTTCAGTGCTTTGCAATTATTATTGGCATATCTAGGACTTGTAAAATAATTCAGTAATGAAGGATAACCATTAACCAAACACTTTATAAGTTAAAAGTACTAGTTAATTTAAAAATATAAATGACGCCTCGGTGATCTAATGGATAGCGAGCATCCAGACGTCCCGAGTTCAATATCAGGATGAATCAAGTCGATGAGGCATAGTGGAAGAGCGGATCTCCTCACGTCTTAAAAGGGATGATAACGACAAAGTGGGGGTTTCAGGTTAAGATTACAGTTTTTACCCAGGCACTGATGGTTTACCCCTACATTGACCTTGGCATTAGTAGCTGACTGTTTTTTTTTCTAATACAAGATCTAAAACAAGTCACAAATATAAAAGGAAAATAAAAGAAGTTCAAGTTTACTTGCAATGTAAAAACAAAAAACTTCTGCTTCATTCATTTTACTTTTTCAAATGTTCTCTTAATGATACAAAAGTGAATGAATGTGTTAATAATGTTAATAACAGTTTATTCTTTAGACGAAAGAAAATAAATTTAAAAACTTTATTATTGCAATAATTTCGCCAAAGCCGCTGCTCGTACTTTCAATGAAAGATTTCGTGGCACAAATGTCCGTCTCAATTATGTAATGAAATTGATAGGAAAATTTTATGAAATTGGCCCAGTTAGCAATAAACAACACAATGGCATACGTACTTTTACCAATGGAGCATTTCAAGTAGGTGTACTTGGATATCTCGAAATTGATAGCGCTGAAAATAAAAGTGTGTCAAGGTTTTGGAGTTCCTAGAACTAGTATGTTTATAGAATTCTTAGATACTCATAATTCCATCCATATAAAATTTTGCTTTTACGATAGTGAAGGGGGATGACAATGATCGTTGTATAAGATCTGTTTTTCCGATAAGAGGTCGTTTTCCTTTAAAGGAACTCAATAGACACAACTGGTATGACGAAAACTCCCATATTTGTAGGGAGTAAGATACCCGACGCGACGACTGCAAAATAAAGTTTCGTATCATATCACATTATCGGTCCTCTTTTCATTCGGGCTGGTAATTTAAATGGAGAAATGTATTTCAATTTGTTAGAAAATGTTCAAGAATCTAGCAGAACTATAATTACGTAGTAGCTTAGTGTACCATTTAGTCATTAATTGTTTTGCTTCCTATATTCCTGGTATTAGCGCCCTGCTTGCTGACCATTTTGCCGTTTCACTGCTTACCATTTCACCGCTTGTTCACCACCCTGCTTGCTCACTATTTAGCATTGTTTGCCCAGTAGTTAGCACTTTTTTTTGCGACTTAACCAAAGTAATTTTGTAATTAGCTGTAGTATAACCTGTAACCAATCTGTAAATAGAATACCAAGTGTACAATAAATGTAGTATATTGGATTCCTGGTCTTTTCTTTCTTTAACTGTATTGCCTGAGTTCGAATTTCTTGACCCCTGGAATTACCGTTTCTTCACTGTAATTGACCGACCTCTATTGTCCCAACAACAGAGTAAAGTGGTATTTCTGTACACTAAACATAAACTGATACTCAAATCATCGTACTTGGATATTCCACCCTAGTTTTGGCATCATAGTGTCATTTCTATTATTGTGCAGAGCAGAAGTATGTCACAATTTAAATAGTTGATTTTTTAGTTATATAATGTTGCTAATAAATAAATAAATATCATACGCAAAGAATATATTTCATCAAATTTCATGTAATTAAATAAATATTTCGTACAGAGCAAATAATACTATTTTTTTATATAAAAGGTAAAAGTACAATTAGTTTATCGTTTTTTAAAATACGTTGAAAGTAATCAAGATGCAATTTTTTTTAAATTCCTGTTTTGGCATTTTCTATCCCTCATTTTTTGAAAACAATTTGCTAGAATGACAACCTAAATAAGTTATATTACGGCACTACCTTAATACGTACTACAGGTTTTTCAATTTTGGCATGACTTAAGCGAATGTTAATAAGAGAATAGACTATACTCACTGTTTTTGATTCTGAATAATCACCGCACTAATTTCTACTTTTCAATATTAAAAAATAATAATAATAATAGAAAAAACTGTCAGTTTACCGGGATACCCGCAGGGGTTGTAATATTTTGATATTATAAAAATTATCATAATTTAACATTCCATGTCCAGATTTGTGATGTCGTGAAAATTCTAAATATTTTATAAATACTTATAATGTTTCATAATATTCTATTAACAAGAAATTATATACACTATTAATGGTATAATATAATGATGTCTAAATTAATTGTTAGATATGTTATGAATTTTTTCATATTTTATGAGTAATTAAATTTAATTTACTGCTTATATCATGTTATATAATTTAACGTCTTTATTAATATCTATAGATTAAAAAAATATATTATATTGAATGAATAAATAAATTAGCAATAATAAAAGATAAGTACATATTGACAAACTGGTTCTTGGATGTTTGAGAGCAATAAAACAATTTTTTTTTCATTTTAGGTTGACTTGATTAGGCATACCATCTGCTATGACAATTAAGATAATTTAAAGCAAGCCCATTATTTTGATTACAAATTAAAATTAGTCGTATTAGTGGTTTTTAAATTCAAGTTATGTGATATAAAACGAATCCTTTTTGAATAAATGAAACTTTTGACAACAATGTAATTTAATAGTGGTGAGAGGTATGAAACTTCTCGTATGGTCTAAATGCTGCTATCCGATCGACATCATAGATGTCTCTGTGGCGGATAGCGACTTGTGTAGCAAGTACCGAGAGCGGCGACCTCTAGCCCAGGTGGACTAAACTACTGTTATTTAATATGATTTGAAGGAAACAACTACTCAGCGGGCAAATACCCCCACCTGCATTGGATTATACCTTCAAACCATGATAGATCGATAGCCAATATCATTTGTCAATTCCTAACCAGACATAGACCGGTTTCGAACTTATTTGTTCTCCTCAGTATGCCGTAAGTTATGGAACAGACAAATGATAGTGGTCAATCTGCTAGTCATATACTAACTAAGGTAAATTGAATAGTAGCATTTAGACCATACGAGATGTTTCATACCTTTCACCACTATTCAATTTACCTTAGTTAGTATATGACTAGCAGATTGGCCACTATCATTTGTCTGTTCCATAACCTATGGCATACTGAGGAGAACAAATAAGTTCGAAACCGGTCTATGTCTGGTTAGGAATTGACAAATGATATTGGCTATCGATCTATCATGGTTTGAAGGTATAATCCAATGCAGGTCGGGGTATTTGCCCGCTGAGTAGTTGTTTCCTTCAAATCGTATTAAATAATGTAATTTAAATATTGCTTTATCGGCTCTGTGGTGTGAAGGAAGTGGCTTGTGCTTTCACTCAAATCACCTGTGTTCAAAACCGGGAAAGACCAAGTCGTTAAGGTAGAGGGGATGAGCGCACTTACTCGCGTCACATATTTCTAAAGCGATGTAATAATAATAATAATAATAATAATTATTATTACCTTGTTTGTAATAAACCTTTAGGTTTATTACAAACAAGGGTTTTTCAGAAATGCTGTATAACGTATGTTTTATTCAAGGAAGTCAGAATGGGTAGAGAAACTGGATGCATCCTTATGGATATCAATTAGACTATAATATAGAGTGAGCGCTGACTTGAAACAGCGCTCGTTGTATAAACAAGGAAGGAAGTGGCAGTATGTCTAGTTTAATAAATATAGTTTGGCAGTGTTCTAGAAAGTTAGAGCTTAGAAGAATCATTACAGTTTTTTTTTGTTGGCGAAAATCTTTTAATGTATGGTAGAAATTCCTGTCTAAAACAAGTGCATAACACAGCTTAGAATGGAAAGAGCAAAATCAGTATTTCTTAATGTAGGTATTAAAGTCAAGAAAGTTTTTTAGTTTCCTGAGAAGAAAAATAGGGCTTGCGATTTTTCATTTAGGTATTCGATATGATTTGGCCAATTAAAATTATCGTATAGGTAAATACCTAACCATTTCATATTGTCACCTTTAATTATATTTTTGTTAGAGGATATAACAAGTTTTTGTATTATCTCTTCGATGAAGTTTAAAATTATTTAATGTAAACCAGTTTTGAGTCTGTTTGTCATTTTTTGAGGAGCGCTCTAATAATATATCAATATTACAATCCGAGCATAATACAGTAGTGCCATTTGTAATCAATATGGATCTATTTATTTTCATAAATTGTGAAAAATCGTTCACATATATTTAAAAAATAGGGGTCCCAAGACAGAGCCTTAAGGTACACTATGAGTGATATTTAAAAAGTGTGAATTACTACTTTTTTACGGATATGCACTGTTTAGAGCTCCTTGTACTGTGTTTTCATATCTCCACACTATATAAAGAAACATCGCCGTTAGTAGAGGGCATGGACTGCATATGCTGTGGCAAATTTCAGATTCTTTGTATCTTATATGCTTTGTATCTAGAGGACAGCAAGACGGCTACACACTTTGTATTCAAATTCTGTCAGCATGTTAATATGTATTTTAGTTAAAAAGTCTCAAAAATGTTCAGCTCTCAATCTGTGTCACTTATTAGTAGGGCTGCAAAAACGTTCCGTGGGACAGTGGCGTTCGCGAAATTAACTAATACGAGAAACAATAAACTGTTACAATTTATAACAATGTATGTAAAACTTAACCTATTAACTAGCTTCTTGAACTAGCTTGTTTATCACAAACTGGAGAAGATGTGTAGCCATTTTGCAGCTTCAGGTATGTTTCTATGGTTGTCTCCATGAGTGATGTTCGCTTTGGTGAAAATATATTCTTATATTTTGAAAACGACCGTTCGACATCTACTGAGGTAATACACGCAAACATAAAATAGTCTTTGAACGCATTTAACGGATAAGGGGCTGCACCATCACATATTTGTCTTAATTTGGTAAAATCGGTGTCTTTATTTAACACACTTGCGAACTTTTCTTTAACGCGCTTATTTGTTACGTCACCTATAGCGTGTAGCAGTAGGTTTACTTCGTCCACTATTTGCAGTGACTCTGCTAACGACAACGCACTGTTTTCTAATTTCTTTATGCTTTCATGTAATGGTTTATATAGTTCTTCGCAATATTTTTTAAAGCTGTTTCAACGGAAATATCTTCGAATTTTGTCTGGCTTTCCTTAATAGCTGCAGCCTCATCTGGATTGAATTGTAGTATCACAGCTTTTATTTGTTGGAAATATTCAGCATAATAAAAAGCTGCCTGCAACCATGTTCCCCAACGTGTAAGAATCAGCTGTGGTAGTTCAGGAATACCGGGACACTTGCTATGAAATGCACGGAGACGTTTAGGAGATTTAACAAACTCTCTTTTTGTACTTGCTATTAAGGCATCCACCTCTGGAAAACCTTTTCAAATAGTTTCTGCCACAAAATGTAAAGCATGCACTTTACACGTAACATGTATAAACGTACAACCTTGTTCTTGCAAAGAATGGCCTACTTAACGCATTGTCACGGCGCCATCAGTCACAAACCTCAACACTTGATTTTTTGACAGTTCAAATTTTTCTAACGTCTCCAGCACCACCTTGGTAATTGTTTCGCTAGTACACTGACTTAGTCTTTTGCTAGCTAGTAACAGTGGAACTGTCGGTTTAAGAGAGTCCAGTACTCGTACTATAACATTTAAAATAGAATTTTTTTTATAATCTGTTGTCTCATCAACAGATAACCACAGCCGTGTATTTTTTTATTCACATTTCATCTTATTTACCATATATACGTGTACAGTTGATAGATAGTTACATAATGTTGTGCGACTTGGTAACTTCACCTGGGCATTGTATTTATTCCAGAACTCTCGAAATGGTTGTTTATCGAATATGTGCAGCGGAACATCACAGACAATCAGCATTAATAGTAAATCAAACATAAGCTGTGTTGTCGAAGGCACGCCATTTTTTATTTTTATGGTGTACACTATTTACGTGAAATCCACAATCACGCTTATCCCAGCACATCAAATCTTTCTCGCACACTTTACAAATTATTTTAGCACCATCATAGAATAAATCCGGAAATTCATGAGTTTATTCACTTTGTCGTTTTCTACCCATGCTTACGTCTGCCATGCTTTATTATTAAATTAATATCAACAATACAGTACAACAAATAAAATAAAAACACAAAAACAATATGCAATATGCCCAAGTGACTTAACATGTACACAACTCGAAAGCTAATAATAGACTGGACTGGAGAAAGAGTTTCGCAGTCAAGGCGAATGCCGGAGACAGTAAGTACATCTGTACTCTACGACCATGATACACAGAAACGATTTGCAGCTTTACTTATTTAGTCTCAAAGCGCTCATAGGGTGACACATTTCTGGGCATTAAGCCACTCTACCATTCCTTACTTAAGATTTTCCTTAACTGAAACAATATCCATTATGAAACAATACGTATAAAAGTAGATTTAACTTCTGATACTAAATATGTTCACCTTGTTGATAGTATTATTACTATAAAATAAAAAGAAATTTAATTACATGTTTTCAGCTTCTAATTATCATTTGAAAATAAGGCATTTAGAAATAAGGTAGTCCTATAATAAGTACAGTTTGTCGAAATATTTTAGATGCGAATCTAAAAATTGCATATTAACTACGACTTCATTAAGTAGCAGCTGCGAATTATCAAAATGAAAAATTTACTTTTTAATGAGCGTTGTATATTTAAATGATCAAAATATTTTACTTGATCCTAAGGATTCTCTTGATGGGATGAAATAATTAAAGACTTTTAATTAAAGAAAAGGTGCTACTAAATTCGTTCAAAGGCAATAATTAAAGGAAATTAAAGCGATGAGTTAACTCAGTAAACCGATCCTTGGCCCGCTAAAATATTACATTAATTATATCTTAAATGAAAGGCAATTTAAACTTCAGAATGGCAACATTTTCTTATTTTAATTATACGAGGGAGTGTCTCTAAATATTACATTTTAGAATCTTGCGTGCAATACTGGATAAATTTACTTCCTTTTTAATTTTAGTATTATAGGTGTATAAGGTTAATTTTTTGCTCTCTCTTTCTATTATTTCTGTAGTTATTTGAAATCAAAACTGATTATAAGTGTGATAAATATTGTTTACAAAAATTACGGCAAAAGACTATATTTCCAATAATTGAAATAAATGTTGGCAATTAATAATTAAAAAAAAGAAATGTACTTCCGTGACATATATAATGGTGTGGAATGAAAAATAATATTAACTGAAAATTTTTTGCTAATTATTACTTACTAACTTTTACAAATCTTATCACAGATAAGTAGAACATATATCTTTTTAAACAATTATTTTCCCGGCTATTTGCCAAAACGCTGAAACTTGGATTACAAAAAAGATAATATGCACATTATGTTCAGTACAACTGACTCAATAATGTTATTTTTAATTTCAACTATTCTGTCTAGTAAAACCAAAAATAAATAAAACACAAGGTACTCACCAGTTGACACTCACTTTAAAAAACTTTAAAATATCAACCGACACGTGTTTCTGCTCGCATTGCGTCATCAGGGTAGCCAGCACATTTAAAGAATCCAAAGTAAGGAAACTTGTAAACCTTAATGTAATAAACATTAATGGCTTCAGAGAACAGAATAATTGAAATTATATAGTGGAAATACCCCTTAGGGTCGAATGAAATAATTTAAAAAGAAATTAAGTTCCTCTTCTTAGTAAAAGTTAAAATATAGAGTGGAATGAAAAATAATATTAACTGAAAATTTTTTGCTAATTATTATTTACTAACTTTTACAAATCTTATCACAGATAAGTATAACATATATATCTTTTTAAACAATTATTTTCCCGGTTATTTGCCAAAACGCTATATATAATGGTGTTTACATTAAGGATCAGCAAAATATTATCATTTCCTTCGCTGAATCTTTCATACTACCTACTCCCCAGTTTGTCGAGCAAAATAATAATGAAACAGTTGACAATTTTTACTTACATGATTTTAAATAATCGGTAAAAGTCTTAAAAACTGAAGCCTAAATTTACCACAGGTCCTGATGAACTTCCAGCATTTCTGATTAACGACTGCAGTTCTATCTTTGCACAACCTCTGACAATTTAGACTCTGCAATATTTTCAACCATTTGAAAGATGTCTAAAATTGCACCTGTTTTTAAAAAAGGTGACCGAGCTAATATTAAAAACTATAGAACGATTACTATAAATAAACAGTTTTTTAAAAATATTTGAAATCTTAAAACATGAACATACGAATTATTATATGCATATTCGCTTGAGCCAATTTCAACATGGGTTTTTTAAAGGAAGATCTAATATCACAAATCTCTTTTGTATTACACAATATTTAGCTAAATCTATTGACGCTTTACCTCAGACTGACATTTTATGTACTGATTTCTCTAATGCTTTTGACAGATTGGACCATGACATTCTCATTATAAAACTCCACACATTTGGTTTCTCACTGAATCTTCTAGGTTTTTAAATCATATCTTACTAATCGTAGGCAATATGTTGATTGTTGTGGCCACCAGCCTATCCAAATTACAGCAACATCTGGTGTTTCACAGGGTTCCAATCTGGGTGCCCTCCTTTTTAATATCTTTATTAATGACTTTTTTTTGATTTGAAGGAAAACTGCTTGTTGTATGCAGATGACATGATCTATTATAATATCAGAAGCATTGGATACAATGACATCGGATATAAAGATTTAATCCAAAGCCTGAATGATTTCAACTTAATATGATTAAGATGATACATCGAATATGTAAATTTTAAATATTTCGAAAATGGTTAACTTTAGAAATATTCAAACTGTATAATTTTTTTGTTTAAAAATGAAGAAGTGATACAAGTTTTTGATTGTAAGTGCCAAAAATTTAAGGGTAAAAAAAGTTGAGGCTTGATTAAGATATTTAGTGCAGCGCACGTGGCGCCCTCAAAGAGCTAATCTAAAATTGGATATGGATTATTTTTCCCATCCCAAATAACTGCTTAAATTACGGCAGAAAATTAAAATCAAAATTTTGAACTTTGCTTTTATTTCAATATCAACTTTTGGACTAAATTTGGCTAAATCGTAATATTTTGATGTCCGGAATCCATGTTGCTGTGTCCCATTAGTTAAGAACCACCCTGTATAAACACTAGTACCCTAATCTGGAAATTTTGACACCTCCACTTTGTCACGGGTGCTTTTACGTGCTCAAATCGCAGATACACGATAATTTTAATGTAGTTGTTCTTTGTTCACAGAATTTTCTAACAAATGTTATAGTGCTTACAATATTTTTTTCTGACGCTTCAACAACTACTTATTTGTTAGGTTCTAACATACAATTTGACGTTGCTCCATATTTTTGTGTCTTACACAGCTAGTGGGAAATGCTTCCATGGTGTCAATTCATGTTGCATGAATATATTTTAATATTGTTTAATGAATGTTAACCAGACATAATACCCTCGGCGTTTGGCAAAATAAATCATGACAACCTGACATATCGGCCCATAATCTTGGACAAACTAAACGACCTATCTGATCTATCTTAGATACGCACAACAAAATCTCTAAACACCTTTCAAAAACCTTTTAATCTCTAATCAAAAACACTTTGCATTGGCATTTAAAAAATGTACGATCGCATTGTATTTTTTGTACCATACCAGTCCAAGATCGGTTCTAATAGAATGATTAAACAAAATATAAAAACACAATTAATTATAACTGATAGATGTTATCGTACTGCCCCAGGTGTCCTGGCTGGTTAGAGCCCGTTCTTCGCCCCCCGATATGGTCAGACCTGTCAGTCAAGCCGCAGCAAGCCTCGATCTTTGATTTGCTTTCTTATCTATACGCCAGCACGGGCCCAACTTACTCTGCTTTTAATATTATTGACTGATATGACGTATATAGATCAGGTGCTATGTCTGAAAAAGATTAAAAAATCAACCTCAGTTGATATTTGATAAATTTATACAGTGATTTAAATATTAATTTGCCAATTTTCCAGAATATCTAATCGTAAGAATAGATATTCTTTTCAAAATACATTTTTTCGTTACTTTTTATACTAAAAAAATAGCCCCATTCAATAGGCCCATTTTCGAGATGTTCACAAAAATTGTGGTGAAAGGGAAAAACTAACTCAATTCAATTGCTCAAATTTTGGCTTTATTATATCAAGTTTTCTTTAGGGCCCTAAATTCTGCTTTAAAAATAATGGGGGACAACCGTCGCAGTGTAGATTTAGTGCATGTGCGCTTATTTTCACTACAAAGGTCTATCATCAACGACGACAAGGTATAAGCTCACGCATCCGTGTTGCGCGACACGTATAGCGCATTAGCGCAAAGACACTTTGTTGGTTAGTAAAAAGTGCATGTTTCTACAACGTGTGATTCAGTGTTCACGTTCACAAGATACATCTGACAATAGCACAAAACATAAATATACAGGGTGTTTCATAAATAAGTACCGTAACTTGGGGAATGGGTAGAAATTTGCAAAATATTAAAAAACTAAATACAATTTTCCCCTAAACCCCCTCCTTTGCGCTGTAGAGGGTGATAAAGGTAGTACGAAAAATGCATTTTTTAATACATACAATGTTGAAAAATACGAACAATATCAATCGAATTTAAGTAACTTGGGGACCATTTTATTAACTGCTCAAAGTGACGTCCCTCAACTTGAATGAATTTTTGAGTACGGTTTTTATTTGTTTAGTTACTTTCCCTAAAATAACTCTGGAATTGGACAACACTCTACAAGCGTTTGTAATCCCTTCTGTAAGTTCATCTAGAGTATTAACTGGTGCTATGCTGAGCTCTACCGATCGTGCTGGCCTTTTCACAGGGGCATCTACTCCACGACCTATCCACTTGCCAGGAAATTGTTCATTTAACCAATTCCTTGTCTGGACTGTAAAATGAGGTGGCGCCCCATCATGCATGAACCACAAGTAAATTCTGCGCTAATAGCAGAGGCATTAAATTTTCCCTTAGGAATTGAATATATCGATTTCCATTCAAGTTTTCCGGTGAAATAAAAGGTCCTATAATTTGGTTTCCAATTATTTCAGCCCAAACATTAATTTTAAACCTACGCTGAAAATTTGCAACCTTTACAGCATGAGGATTCTCATCATACATGCTCATTATGCATATAAAATATGCGTGAAAGTTGCTTTGTCTGGAAACAGGATATTATTACAAAAATCTCCGTCTTTTCTCAGCTTACGAAGCAACTATTCGTAGAATTCAACTCTTGGCTCAAAGACAGTATATAAAAGGTCTTGCACTTTTTAGAGATGGAAAGGATGTAACTGCATTTCTTTTAAAACTTTCCAAACTGATGCATAAATTACAATTTGTAGTGATAATCTTCTGACACCAATACTAGGGTTCATATCAATGTGTTATATTATCAATATTCCATCGACTTGGTCTGGCCCTATGACACATATTGGTCTGGGAGGTTCAACACGTGACTATTATGTAGCTAATGTTGTATAAAAACGAACATTACAAATAATATTGTGTATGATCGACTGCAACTGTCTTAACATAATGATTCCTAATAATGTTTAATTTTACCAAGTTCGTGGGATCAAGAATAAAACAAAGAGAATCATGTCTACACAAAAAAACACAACGCAGCTACAGACCCCAGTGTTTCGAGATTACTGTTTCTCATCAGGCGCAGCTTAGCTTAACTAGTGGGCTTTAGATTGCTGTACTTTCCACCTACTCATAATGGGTCAGAAATAAGAACACCCGGCCAAAATCCAACTTTATCAACTTTCTAAATCAGACCTTGGCACTTGTTTGTCTCTTATAAAACACCTTTGTCTATTTTAAAATAATTAACATAACCACCTCAAGTAATCGTAACACCAGAAACGACCTAACGAAGCAGAGCTTTGTTTATGCTCTGTTTTCATAAATAAAGACCATTTTTGTTGAAACTTTAGTGATAAATTATGTGAAAATTTCTAGTTATATTTTCGATAAGTAGCAACTTGGTAGTGATGAATTATAAACAAATTATTAGATTTCATTTAAGAATAATAATAATAATAATAAAATTTAAATGCATAATTTATTTTTAGAACGTTATGACGAACGGTGTCAATTCAATTCAATTCAAAACAAGTTTGTTTAAATTAGAATCAAAAAACACAATGTATATTACCCTCGCCGGACACCCGGTCTGTTGCCGACCTAGCATCCCCGCGTATGGTGGCGATGGGGCAATTGTTAGGTTGGGCGGAGTGGGGCCGGTCCGGGCTTAGAACTAGAAAGCGGTAAATAACAATACCTGTAAAACATTTTGAATTGTATAATATTAACAGGAACTAGAAATCAACGACGCATGCAAAAGCATGTGCCGTTGATGTAAAACTTTAAAACAATGCAAAAAATAAACTTTAAAAGATTTGTGTACATAAATTTAGAATTTTGATGATGCTACGACGAGTCAAACTGCACAGTAAAAAGCTACGACGAGCGAGCGGTGTAAATAGACTAGTGTTACAAGAAGACGCAAAATTATTTAAACTTGTGTGTTTAGGTGCAGTGATTTTTTTGTCGACCAATTATTTCAAGTGTGCGTTTGTTGCCTACAAAAGATAAGTTGCTACTTTTTGCTCCTTAGATGTAATTGTAATATTTTAATATATGTAGTTGCATGCGTGAAAACCGACACTTTAACAACTGTTTTATTATGATTGTTGGTGTTTGTGTAAATTTGGATCATAAATGATTTTTTAAGTAACTGTAGTTCAATTTATATTTAATTTAGAGTTTTCATTTATTCGTATTTAATAAAAATAATATGATAATATTAAAAATAACGATAATTATTGATAAATGTACTACTAGTTTTGTAAAAATAGTCTGCTGATAATCTGGCAGATTGGTACAGCACCAAAGCCATCCAACCAAAAACAATCCACCAACCAATGCTGCTATTTTCTTTTCTGCAGAAGAAATATTATGGCCGAAAGAACATTCACTAGAAATTAAATTATTGACTTATAGTATTAGGCAATTGGTGATCGAAGAGCTAAAATTCAGCAAGTGCAAAGTCGAATTTCTCAACTTATTAATGATAAAAAATATATACTGAGAAAATAATGGTTGACAGATGCAAACCATCTATTTGTTTTGCGATGAAATTAATCCCAGATGTATCAAAACTAACAGAATAAAAGACTTATTTTTAAGTAAATGCTCTGAATAGCTAAAGAAAGAAGTTATATTTTCATTGCCACCGCTTTCCACCAGCAATATTTCGACATCGCTACCATCAACATCGAAATATAAAACTTAAAACTTAAAAAAATCATCCCATTTTAATTGCGTTTGATTGCATGAATCATCAACTACTTCTAGAAAAACTCAATAGGTATGGAATCAGAGGATCACCATTAAACTTCATTACCTCATATTTAAGTAATGGAGTTCAAATTGTTCAGATCAATGATGCCAACAGTGAGCCTAGAAATGTTACCCAAGGTGTCCCGCAGGGTTCTTTTTTAGGTCCTCTTTTGTATATTATTTTCTCCGTTGACTTGATCTGATTTTTGAAAGATTTTAATAACTTGTATACTGTTTGTTAATCAGATGATAAAAATTTTGTAATTATAGAATCCAACACGACAAGACCGCTCAATAATTTTTAACCAACGTAACGTACAAGGTGATTTAAATAGCCTAAACTCAAGTCAGTTTAACATAGAAAGCTCAAGGAAATATTAAGGGTCACTTTTGACAGCACCTTAAAATGGGACATCCACATTGACAAACTTTATGAAAAGTTGCAGATCAATTGTTATGCATTACGGTCAGTAGTAAACAACTATAGCCAAAATATTGTTATAAGCCTGTATTATGATAATTTTCATTCTCGAATGTGATATGGTATCATTCACTGGGGCACAAGTAGTCACTCTCAACGAGTTTTTATTCTACAAAAGTATGCTTTAAGAATAATAGCTTGACTTACAATAAATATAGTTTAAAAAAACTAAAAAAACACGCTTTTAAAGCACATCAAACTAATGAAAAATAATTATTAATATAAACTGAAAACAATAATGAACGAAAATTACTAGTATTATTGTGAAAAAAGCGTGGGTTGCTCGATATACGAAAAAATATGGCACAAAGCGCCCCACGCTTTTTTCACAATAATACTAGTATTTTTCGTTCATTATTGTTTTCAGTTTATATTAATAATTATTTTTCACTTTTTAGTTTGATGTGCTTTAAAAGCGTGTTTTTTAGTTTTTTTAAACTATATTTCTGTGGCTTGCTGCAAGAAGGGCCAATGTCACTTATGTGTGATATTGAGTTTGACCCATTTCTTATAAGAACCTGTCATGATCTTCATTATATTAAAAGGGCCAATGTCAGAAATATATATCCTTATTAGATATAGGTTAAAAAACAAAACGGCCAATATCGTTTTCTCAAATTAATTTAATGTAATAACGGCCAAAGTGACTTTGGCCCTTCTAACACAAATTATATTTTACGAATAAAAAAGACCAAAGTGTACATTGGCCCTTTTTGTTTCGTTTACATTTTGACATTGGCCCCTGTGCTCATAGTCTCGGTCTATATAACCTCACTTTTCCTACCAGTGTCAGAGATATTTCTATGCCTGTTTTTAAGAGAAAAAAGTGTCACTGCATTTCTGAAAAAATGTCCTCGCGAAGTTTAAAAATACTAGCAATGTCTATCATCAAAGGTAAGTTGTTTTTTTGTGTTGTGAGTGTTTAGTAGGAATAATTAATATGTTTTTAGATGAAACTATTTTGTATAATAGCCATAACAATGGTGCAGAGAATAATACAAATATTTTAATGAATACAGACAAAGAGAACATCCCAAATAATAGTATTTTCCCATGTGAAACTGGTAATAACCATTCTGTATTATCTTCTAATACTGACAATGGGTATAAAAGCATCTGTAAAGTTGCAGAAGAAACAAACGTAACTGATTCATGCACCACTTATTATAATAATTCGTATACTAGTTGCAACCCAATTATACCAGTAGAGGGAGGTGACCTAGATAACGATACAGTGGAAAATCTGCATTTTTTATGGAACCCAAATAAAAACTATGAAGAGCATGTACTGGATTACGCCTCTGAAATGGACGACAATCAAACTGACAATAATACGAGAGTTGTTGAGAATGTTATCATAGAAATAACTGATTGCATCCCCCAGTAACACCTCTGGTGGGTCAAAATGTTTGTTACCGTGAGGAAAACCAAGAAAATACATCTCTTGTTGATCACAATACCAAAGACGATACTGTAAAGAAGCAATCTCAAGAAACCTGGTCAAAAGACGATTTAATTCCACTGAGTCGATTAGTACCTAAAAGACGAGGACGCAGAAAGAGAACGGAGGAAGATAATACACGTAAAAGAAAAAGTAACCCCACAAAATGGATAAGAAATGCAAGAAAAAGGTTAAAAACTGAAGGAAAAGAATATGTGACTACAGCGAATAAGACCATCCCTATGAAGGAATTAAAGAAAGCCTGTAATTGTCGTCAAGAATGTAATAAAAAATTTACCGAAGAAGAAAGGCAAATGCTTTTTACTCAATTTTATAAGTTATCACAGGAAGGGCAAAATCAGTTTCTAGCAGGAAATGTGCATGAGGTCAAAAAACGAACAGAAAGGTTAAGGCACACGGATATGAAAGAAAGTAGAAGAAACTTTACGAGAGAATATTTTTACAAAAAACATGGCGACAAAATTAAAGTTTGCCAAACAATGTTTCTCAATACCTTTGATCTTACTTTAAAAAAAGATTCGTGTACTTGTAGAGAAAAAAGAAGGCGGTCTGGTACCGATATATCTGTTTAAATGACCAACGGAGTAAACATGACAATCGCTTCAAGATACCAGAAACTGTTGATAAAAATATTATAAGGTAACATATAAAAAATGTTTCTGCTTACAAAAAGCTCACTATTCGCGGAAAACATAGAGACAGACACTTTTTATCCAGTGATTTGTCAATCTCCAAAAATGTATAGACTTTACGCAGACATACTGTAAATCCAAGAACTTAACAGTGAGGAATGAGTTTGTTTATAGAAAAATATTTGTCGAAGAATTTAATTTGGCATTTCCAAACCTCTATTTAGACACTTGTGGAAAATGTGACAAATATATGGTAAAACTTGAATATGCAGATAGTGAAGCCATAAGAACTCAAATACAAAAAGAACGAGATAGTCATTTAGATCTAGCTGAATCCTCGTATGCACAGAAACGAATTGACAAAGAAAGCTTTTGAATCAATGGGAAAACAATCACTGCTTCATTCGATTTGCAAAAATGTCTGCCAACTCCTTTTTTATCCAGTGGTGTTTCTTTCTTATAAACGACAGTTGTGGACTTATAATTTGACGATTCATCAAACAGGACGTGAGTCTCCATTAGCGCCATTGTGTTATTTGTGGAATGAGACAATAGCAGCCAAGAGGTGGTCAGGAAATAGGGGCGTGTATATTCCACTATCTAACTCATTTGCCAGAAAACATAACAACTGTTAATTTATACAGCGATTCATGTCCTGGGCAAAATCGAAATATCTACATGACAATTATTTTGTTATATGTGGTTCACTTAGTTAAACAAATGAGGACGGGAGATTACAATAAACCAAAAATTTTTAGAGCCAGGGCACACCCACATGGAGGCAGACACTATCCATGCTGCTATTGAAAAGGCTAAAAAGAAGACCACTTCGCGAAAATATGTGTGCCTCGTGACTGGGCTAATCTAATCAGGATAGTTCCAATGAGGACGCTATACAAGTGGAGGAGTCATTACAAGAAGACTTCCTAAATTTCAAGTCATTATTGGGACAACAATACCTACACGTAAAAAAGAAAACATTAGGAGGATCAATCTGCTGGTTGAAAATTAAGTGGATGAAGTACGATCCAAATCATCTTTGAAAAGTTTTTTATAAAGAACGTTTTGATCAAGAGGACTTCAAAGTTATAGATTTCAACAAAAAACTGTCACACAGTTTTCATTGATAATATCCCACCTACTAACAAAGAACCATTGCCTGTAAGCACTGAAAAGTTGAAGGACTTGAAATCATTAATGTGTTTTATTGACAAAGGCAGTCGTCAGTATTATGCAGAATATATAAAAAAATTCTATCAAATGAAGACGTAATAGATTACCTTCCTGACGAAGTAGAGTCTGACAGCGAATGATTATTGGATTTTTAGTT
>JANEYF010002498.1:0-50000 GCA_029963845.1 Rhamnusium bicolor
ATAGTCTGGAAGTACTCCATAAGACAATTTAAAACTAATATTAATCGAAATATAATTAAATTTTATCCTAATTTCTAAAAATATTTCTATTAAATGGAACAATCAATAACCTCTAATTTTCTTATCAGAGTACAAGGGTCACTAGAGGGAGCCCACATACCTTTTTACGACTATTATTAAAAATTTCAATTTTACTAAACTATCCAAATATTTATTCGTAAAGTATCTGAAGAGGCTTATAAAATGACACTTGGTTTAGGATAACCACCATATTAAAGCGTGAAGGCGCACACAAATGCTTTGAGCTGACGTGTATTTAATGAAGGTAACTGTTGGCTTTTATATATTAAAAGCGTAAGCAAATACGTAACAGATAAAATATAGCGACCACACCGAACAAGGCTCGTGGTTATTCTGACGTGCGATACATAATATATGTATGTCAATCAGAGTACACTATTACTGAATCACCACTTGGACATGTAATATTGTGGTACGCTTACGCTTATACGGCCAACCTGACATTGGGGCGTTCTCAGCTCAATAATAAGACTAGGTTTCATGACTACCATGTGCGTTCCAGGGACAAGAAGTCGCAATGGATTCAAGCTCCTGACAAGCAAAATATTGTAAATCTTGATATGATTATAGACATTTAATGTGATATCCGCCAGAGAGCACAAGACCCAAGCATCAACACTCTAACTCTAACTTATACAAGTGTGATATCTACCAGAAAGCACTAGGCCCAAGCATCAACACTCTAACGTATACAAGTGTGATATCCGCCAGAGAAGCACTAGGCCCAAGCATTAACACTAACATATACAAGTGTAACATCTGCCAGAAAGCACTAGCCCCAAGCATCAACACTCTAATGTATATAAGTGTGATATCCGCTAGAAAGCACTAGGCCCAAGCATCAACATTCTAACTAATACCTTACCTTACCATGCATTTATATTTACGAATCTGTGATATTTGTCTGTAATAATAGAGACCTCCTCGAGAACTGATAGGCAACATAGCCACAACACCAGCAACAAGTCTGATCTAATTAGTGATAAAATGAATTTTACTTACCTACAAAAAATGTGAAATATTCTATAATAAAAATTTATAATAAAATACCCATCTCAATTTGAAATAAACCAGTAAGAAAACTTAAAATAAACTCTGCATGACATCTTAATAAAGAAGGCCTACTATGACATTGAAGAATTTTATAATGACCCTAATTTCTTCATTTATTCATCATTTAACTTGTGATAATTTATTATGTTAAGTATTTATTTATTTTTTTTTTATTTTGTAATTATCATTTAATATGTTGTTTGTATATTTAAGTATCTACGTATTTTATTCTTTGTAGCCGTTGACATATTCTATACCTTATTGGTATATATTTTTTAAGAACTAATAAAGTATCTATCTATCTAATACAAGTGCGATATCCGCCAGAAAACACTAGACCCAAGTAAATTGTTTTTGGAAAACATTTCTATCACATATAAATTACATATTTTTGTTCACTTGAACATTTCCTATTATACAATGCTTGACCGCTAGAAATAATGGCAGCTGTACATATAAACCCTATTAGTTTTGAACAGTTCTACTATTTCAAACATTGTTTTGTCTTAAAATGCCTATTAAATTACCAATTGCCTATTAAATTACCAATTGCCTATTAAATTACCAATTGCTCCCAAGATAATTTCTTAAAGCAATTATAAAACCACAACACAACATTTACTTTTTGTTGTAACTTCTTGAAGTCCTTGTAACTTCTTCAAGTGCACTTAGCATATAATAAATCTAATAGTTTATGAGCTGACTACTATAAAGCACTGATGAAACCTAAATAAATCTAGAAGGCATTTAAATTGTTACTTGAGTATCATGTATTTTATTCAGTTTTCTATATTTTGTTTTTGAAACAGTTTTCAAAATATTTTAAACATCAAAAGTTTTGAAGAAATTAATTATAAAACCAACAGCATATTTAGAACTTAAATTTGATGATCATATTTGCAAGTAAATGATTTAATTAATTCAAGGCTTGACTTCATTTAATATCGGTTGTTTACATACTGAAATTACAGTAATGCAGTATGTTGTTTCTCATTTGAGAGTAAGTTAATTAATCATTATTAGATTATTAATTATTACTCTCTATTAATTGGCTTATAATAACTTATAAATAATTGTTTCTTGATTACTCTGTCTAATCGATATCTACAGCTTCCTAGTTCCTCTAAATAAATTTCTGACACTGATCTTTCTTAGAGTTATAAGTAATATTTAAAAAAAAATTGCCTTATTTTCAACCAAAACTGACATAAGGGATTGGTAAAGATTTTACCGATCCCTTATGTAACTTTACTGGTTTGGACTAGTAAATATGTATTTTGCACTCAAAAAATTGACCAAAAAACAGTTAACTGTGTAGACGGTTGCGGAAAAATAGTTAGCTACGTATAACAAGACAGGAAAGTGATTCTTTACAGTAAAGACACTTACCGGGTGTATTACGTCATAATATTATTTCTGCAACCGTTTTTGCTTATCTCAAAATAGTTTTTAACCTCAAATCTTTTGTAAACAAAATTCATAAAATTCAACTGACAGATGTTAGACGGCTGTTGTCTGAAAGTGCTTAATTCAGGTACCTACCTTATTGTTGTCAATCAAGTGACATATCAATTTACCGGGCTAGACCGACCAGTAAAGATGTATTTTCCACTCAAAAAATTGACTGAAAACAGTTAAATTTCTAGATAGTTGCAGACAATTAAATATAAAAACTAAATAAATAAGTAAATAGTCAAACATTTAGTTCTCTCTGAATTTTTAGATTAAGATTAGTCCATTATTTACAATTTACCTGTTTATTATCGTATTGCTAGAATTAAATCATGTGATTCATAAATAAACAAATTGGTTTGACAATTGGCAGCAGATTTTAGCAGATAAATTAGGTGCTCTACCTGTACGAAATGAATAAACCAAATTCAACTTAAAGTCTATTCACATAAGCTTTGCAGCGTTAGCCAGGATAGGGAACAAAATGCGCGCTGATGATTGGTGCAGATGGCAGGCAGATATACACAAACGCAAAGTTCCGATAGCGGTTAATTCAATTTTCATTGTTTATTTTATTTCATAGGCATCGGACGTTTGTATGTTATATAATTTTACTTTTACAATAATTTAACTCATGTGTTATGTAATATTTATATTAAATTGTTTACCTTTATTGATATTGCTTATTGGCTGATTTTATAATAATAATCGGTAAGGTATTATTTGATGTTTTAATGATTTACTGTTTTTTAAATTGTTTTTTATAATACAAGGTGACTCAGTTTTAATAGCGAAAATTTTAACAGTCGATAGATCTCAACAAAATGAGGATTTTTGTTGTAAATATAAACTTATTTCATCATAACTTAGCACATAAAAAATTCTAACACAGGAGCGCGGTATTATATAAATACATTTTGTGCATTTATAATGCACCACTAGCTTCAGAGAACTACGCAAGACTGATGGTCGATAAAGGGTTGCTCTGCGAGCCCTGGAAAACATGTTTTATGTGCCCATATGAATGAATGGAATATAATATGGTGTATATTTTAATCACTTTTTTACACAGGTCAGTAGTACTAAATGTTCAAAATGCAGCATATTGCTTTATATTAAGATAGAGAAACAAAGCAGAAATATGAAAATTGTGCACCAAAAGTTGGTCCCCTCTAAAGTAGGTAGAATTTAAAATTGTTTTAATTTCTGACATTATTTCTTATGGGTACTCAAAATAAAAAGTAACGGAAAATTTTAAGACGTTTGGCTTTCTTATAGCTAAATCGAAATTTTTCATTAAATTAGAATGTTCTTATTTCAGCGTAACCAGTCATTTTAGTTTCTTAAACATAACATTAAAGAAAATATGTCTATTTTATTTTTGTTATTTTGTTTCTTTCCACTTCTAACCAATAAAAGGCATTTCTTGTTATTGTAAATAAATTACGTATGTACACCCTGTTGAAATATTTTTCCACTGATTCAATAAACCTAAAAAGGCATTTATCTTATCTAATGCCTTGAAATATTTTTTACGTCTGATAATAAATAAGTAACCCACAATGATATATTTATTATGTCTGAAAATAAGCAATTTAAAATACACTCGCTACTTTGCCCATTGTAAATCGGGCTCACTAAGTCCAACCCACCACTGCAAAGTTTAAGTGAACAGACTTTAAATAATTGTCAGTTTGTAGACAGTAGCTTTAAACTTTGCCTTTATTTTTTCTTAACAGCGTTAAATTTTCACATGTTTATCAATGTCTACAATCACATAAAATTATGTGTTTCAGTTTTTGGTAAAACGTATTTTTTTAGTTTTTCATAAAATTTATTTTCAGTATTATTTTTCATTTTTTGTTTAATTTAATAGATAACACAAGTATATTATGAAATACTGTGTTTTTTTATATGTGTCTAAAAAGAAAACACAATTTCAGCTATATTTTTAAGTTTTTCTACTATTAGAAGTCGAAAAGTTTAATTTTAATGAACAATTTGTGGATGTTAATTTTGACTTTATTTTATGTCAAGGCTCTGAACCGAGACTTTTTTGTATGGGGTTTCAGGGAGCTTCTAGGCGAATATAATTACACGGATATAAGCAAGACCATTTATTGTGCTTAAATAAGGATGCTAAAAATTGTTTTTTTTTATAATACATTAAAGCCTGATACCGATATCACAGCTTATGTGTTTATTAACCTGTGCCGATATTGAGATACTAATATTTACTTGACACCAAGGCACTAGCCACAATAATTAATCAATAATTCAGCAGACAAAAACCTCTGAGGTTGTCTGTAATGGCATACCTGAGCAGAAGATGCAAATAATGTCTGGGCAGAAACTGATTGATTGTCCTTTTCCAATTAAAAAAAAACACATAAAAATAACAGGAATTTGGAAGTTGTTTGTCCAACATACCATTTTACTGGTTGCCTACTTTAAGCAGTGCATTTTGAAATAACATCATGAATATCATGAACAATTAATTATAAATGATAAAGGAAACAGAAAAATTCTCATAAAATTCCTTTATTAATGTGACCGGTTTCGTGAACAAATTAATTACTTCACATCATCAGACACAGGAATTTTTATAAATATAAAACCAGGGTAGTCAAATTAGAATTAAAATAGTTTTGCAACATGTCAAATTATAAGTAAATGTAAGATATAAATTTTGTTAGTATCTAATTAACCTTTTTAATAAAATTTCTAAAATTTAACGTGCTTCTTTTAAACACATACATATACTACGAAAGTAATTAATTTGTTCACGAAACCGGTCACATTAATAAAGGAATTTTATGAGAATTTTTCTGTTTCCTTTATCATGAATAATTACTCATATGGGATCAACCTATCTACGTTAATTAATTATAAGTTTGAACCGAAACTCTTTCTCCGATAATTTTTTTATTTAATCCACAAAAAAAAAAAACAGAAAAAACTGTGATTAATTCTAAATAATCTTTTTTACGGTATTACTATCTTATTTAAAATATTCAACCAAAGTTTTATAAATAACAAGATAACTATGTAAAAGTAACATGTTTAAAGAATATTATTTACATTTTTTTAAGAATGAAATTAAATAAATTTCATTTGTATACATTGTTCCACAATAACCTAATATCATCTAGTACTACATTGATGCCATGTTCACAAAATGTCACATGCAAATGTTTACAGTTGTCAAAAGACTTGACGGTTTATTGACGTTTTCAAATACCGGTTTGGTGGCACTCTTAGCTTGAGCGCCCGCTGGTAAGTGTAACTAGAAATCTATCTAACATAGCCGGGGGTTTGAATCCCGCCATCGCCACTGGTAATATCGGTAGGAATGGTTGTATGTCTACGTTTTTCTAAGTGTACCCTCCGTCTAGACAGCATTGACTTTGGATTTTGGGGATTGTCGAATTTCTGTAGTATTCATTATTATTATAAATAATTGATTTTAGATAATTACATGAAATACGAAAAGCTCAGCATGTTTAAAATTTACAAATGTGTAATTATTATTCCTAACTTTAATGTAAACTCGAACTGCTCACAGCATGACAACACAATGTCCTTTTGTCTTACTGTCAATTTTATTATTTTTATAGCATAACCAAACATTATTACACATAACCTTATATTTTTTTATTTTTGTTTTAATCCAACGTTGCAGACTTTTAACTATTAAAAATCAAGCAGTTTTATTGTAACTAACTTCTGATCACTGCAAAGTTATTATGGAACAATGTATAAGCATTAGAGGATTATAACAACACCAACAATGTAGATGTAACGCTTTGACCCAAGCGTAGCAGCAGACAATATGATCCTAGTTTAAAAGTTGAGTTAAAGGATCCTTTGGAACATCATGTAAACACACAGGAAGGTCATTTAACTTAACCTCACTTTTCCGAATATTTATTAGGGTTTTATTTAAAAAATAATAAGGTGCATACATACTTATATTAAGTATGGAAGAAATTGTGATCATAACAGCTTTGAATGATGATAGTGAGGGATGATGTTGATGTGGATTAAGCAGTGATCTTACATGTTCATGATGATGAAAATTTATGGCTTATTTAATTTCGATAATTTATTTGAAGTACTTCCAAGAGAGGTTAAGTTTCTATAAATTTGACAGTTGTTCGGCTCTAATCAGGTGTTTTTGAAGTCACTCTTGGCTTGATACAACTGTTTGTTTGCTATACGTACGTTTACACAGTTATGTCAGACGTAAGTATAAATGTATTACGTTAACGTTCTTGGCGTTGCTTTAAATGTCTGTTTCTTCTCATACTTTTCAAGGTATCTGAATCTTATTCTGGGAAACTTTTTGAATCATTTGGATCATGGGCAGCTAAATCTAGTTCACTAGGTAATACTAGTATGTCGAATCAAGAAAATGTTGGAAGATTGCACAATTTTTACTTGGTTGCCATGTTGAGCTCTAGAATGGCACCTCTATTGTTAATGCTTAGTCCCTAGTTACTACTAAATGACTATTATTTTGACAAAATTATTAAAAAAATGCGTGTTTAAAAATCTAAATATCTTTAGGTGTATTTTATTTTTATATGAGCAATATTTTATTACCATAAAACGAGTAAATGGAAAGTAAAAATTTTGGTGTTAATAATTTATAAAATAATTTACTTTCAGAAATATTTTCATCTGAAATCCTTTCATATACATTTTCATCACAGTATACATTTTAGGAAATGTGTTTTCCTTTCAGAGCTATTTTTTCCTAGGACAATTTAAATTCAGATGTATCTTATTCTTATCTGACCATTAGATATCTATACATCTTTTTTTTAATAATTAAAATTAAAAATAAATCTGCAATATGGAAAATAAAACAAATGAAATCTTGTAATTTTATTTACGGTTAGTCAGTAAATTTTCGACATCGTATTTTCAAATTTCAAAGCTATCATCACAAAATTGTGCAAGATTATTGTCATTAAATTTTACTATTTTACTATAGATTGTATGTGTGAATCTGGTCTATTACATAAACACTATGAATGATTTGAGAGGAAGATCATACCAAATATAGCTAGACAATATGACATTGAATATATGTAAAAAATTATTATAATTAAAAATATCATGTGTAGTTAAAATATACAACATTTTATCACATTATTATCTGCATCTATATGCTCTTATGTTTTTACTGCATTCTTGGGCAAAGCTTATATCAAGCATAATTTTGTAAATTAAACTATATTTTCGTACATATAACAAATCATCAACATGTCTTTATTTTAATAATTATAAATAAGTTTTCTTAAATAAAATTTTACACAAAATTATTACATATAATATATACACATTACAAGAAAAAATATAGTTATGTTACATAACTTAATAGTTTTTCTTTAAGAAAATACTGTTGATACATTTTTTGAAAATAGTTAATATTTATCTCATTTCGATTCACAAATATTACCAAATCGTAAATGTATTTTGTAATTATTAATAATATAAATCACTTCAGACTATTTTTTTTTTAAAATGTACCTTACATTCTCTAAAGTTTTTCAAAGTCAATATCACACGATCACAGACCAACTAAGAATAGTCACTAAAAAGTCACTCAGTGTTCATAAATTCTATGTTCCACACTTATTTATCACAGTTATTTCATCTATCTTTGTCTTTATTTTCATTCCTACGTATCCGACTATTATTTGGTTTTGAATAGTAGTAACCGGCGCCCTGATCTCTTCTTTGAGCCAGTTGAGGCGTCAGAAAGTAAAAGTGAGCACCATTATCTCCAGGAAGCTGGTAAGATATAAAAGAACCGTCCTGACTTTCTTCTGAGGGAAGTTCTATGGGAACGGCTTTTATAATCTCTGGATTTTCTTGTCTTTGTGAAGATTGTCTTTGAGATTGTATATATTGCGTAGGTCTTGCCGGATATCTTACAACCTTTGGATAATTTGTTGTTGGATTACTAGGACGATTTACTGCAATTATTTCTGCTTCAGGGTTTATTGTTGGTCTTGGGTTAACATAGTTTACTATTGTATCACCTTCCAGAGATATGGGTTTTTGTTGATATCTAGGTGGTTGATGGTACCAGAGTATTTTGTTGTTGGTTATGTCTAGTGTAAACAGAATTAGGTTTTGGCGTTGTATATTCAGTGCTAGGAATAGGACTCGTACTACTTGGAAGTTTTTTACCAAACATTGTGAAGTATTTTTTTTGTATTGTCATCAAAATAACCTTCATCAGGTTTGGTGTAGAAACTCTTGATAAATTGGGTTAGGAGTTACTTCATAAGAGTACTGTGCAATAGGTCTTGAAGTAGCCACATTATTTAGATATTCTGTTTTTTGTGTGATATCTTCATATGGATAATTTGGCCTAGCAGTTGTATAATAATTATTCCTTGGTCTTTCTGTAGTGTCCTGGTAGCGCTGCTGGTAATAAACTGGTGAAGGTGTTTGTTGATAAGATGGTGGTGGTTCAGTAGGTATGATTTCTATTGCTTGTTGAATTTGAACACTATACTTTGGCATTGGTCTAAATTGATCCTCCTGGTTCAAATCTGGTTGGGATGGTTTGAATCGGTTTTGTTGTAATTGGTAATTTGCGGCTTGGAAACTAAACTGATAAACTGGTTTTGGAGATTGAATTGCCCTATATGTGGTTCTAGGCGTTGTGTGGTACTGATTGATTTGGTTTTGTAACCTTGCGATATGGATACTAAAAGTGTCAGTTTTCGCCGGTTGTTGTACGTAGCGGAATTTAGGTTTCTGGGTGTTGTATGGTCGTGCTTCCACATAGATAAACTGGGGCTTTCTTTGCCTTACAGGTGTTGTTGGTTTTGCTGGAACATAGTAATCCTCAGGTATATTAAGGTATGAATTTTGTTTTACTGGAGGTCGTTGCGTCGTTACGACATTAGGTTCTGGTTCTTCCTCATAGAAGTAGTACTGAGCAGGTTTTACGGTTGCTCTTGACAGTTCTGGTCCTATATGGAATTTGACAGGAATCTGAGTTACTGAATTAGTATCAATTGAATTTGAAGTGGTGTAATATTTTAATGGCACTTGGGTGGTGGTAGTCGCAGATTTTTTTGTTGTCTTTGGTAGGCTGTACACGGCAAAAGGTTTATCGGAAATTTCATTTTCATCAGTGTAAACAGGTGGTGAAGTATTTGATTTTACTGGTTTTAATATAGTTACTTGTGGCCTCTTTCTTTGTGTGTTTGGTTTATTGGTTCTGAGATAAGTCCTGTTTTGCTGACGCATTGGTAGAACTGTTACAAATTTAGGAGGCGCAATAGTCTCAACTGTAGGCTTAATTTCGTTGGTGTAATAAGGATCGTGTGCGGGATACACCTTAAAAGGTTTCTTTGTAGTTGTCTTTTCCACAGGAGGCAATGGCCTGGTCATCGGATATGTTTCTGAAGTTTGTGTGGGAGGTTTTCGTTGCCTTTGAGGTTTTCTGGTTGTTGAAGTGGTTGTTTCTTCTAGAGGGGCGAAAAATTTGGCGGTGGCGGTAATATTATACCAGGTACTAATGGACCTGGAGGAACAATAGAATAGTTATCCTTTGGGTAGTAGAAACTGTAGGGCGGAGGATAATAAATCGAAGGGTCGTCCTCGTCGTATAGGTCGGTCTGGTTGTCTGGTGGGGGGAGAATGGCGGCGCCGGGGGGCAAAGAAGCGAAATATGGCGGCAATGTGCCGTTCAAAGGGAAAGGGGGGAACGGCACCCCTGTGGGTATTCCCCCGAAGGGTTGAAAGATATTGGCAACGGAGCTTGCCAGGGAGTAGCGTTGGCCGAATTGGGATAGGTAGGTGAGAGGTACGAGTCTGCGTTCGGTTGGTAACCATTGGGGGATGGTAGGGCGTAGCCCGCTCGATTCGATTGAATCATTAAGCGTTCTCGAAGAGTTTGTGCCAAGGATTTGGAGCGGCCCGCCGTCCGTGAGTTGGACCGGAAAGGGCGGCGGAACCTTCGGATGTGCTGGAATCTTCACTTGATGTAAAGGAGCCTTGAAGTTATCTATTGGAGGCCATATGGTAGGTGCATTATCATATTTGTCTTCGTATGGCGGGTAGGTTCCACCTCTCAGAACAAGCAGATGATTTTCTGCTAGCCAAATTTCGTTTTTGTTTAAACCACCAAGATTGTTTTTGTTGTCTTCGGGCACCTCGGGGTTGTCTTCGTAAGTTAATACTCCCGATCTTTTTGGGGTTTTGGCGAACAGTTCCTTTTGTATAAGGCCGTATTTTCCGTCAGCTACTTGTTGTGCCAATGTTTTCTTTTCTTCCTGGTCCGATTTCTGTTTTTTCTCACGCGCACCGCTAGCTTCTGTCTTCATAAGTTCTGCGTCATCTGAATCGGGATTGATAATTCTGAGGTGACCACCTACTAACCTATGAAGTTTTCGTTGTTCTGCCGCCAAACTGAGTGCTGCTAGCGTTAGTAGATACAGTAGAGGCCGCCCATACATCTAAAAAAATAAAATAAAAGTTATTGTTGTCTTGCAAAATGTGAGATGTTCAAAATTAATATAAATTTTATAGTCACAGAAATTGTACATTTTGTTTATTAATAAAAAGAATAAATATGTTTAAGATTGGAAATCAAAAAATAGCCATTCTCACAAAATTCTTTTATATTGTTAGCGGTTTCGTGAATTACAGGTTATTTCACGTCATCAAGCAACCAACAATATTGCATCAAGAGGAAATGTGTAGATATTAATTTTTACATAATGTCGCAAACCGGCTTTAACACCCACATCTTCACCACAGATTTGTTTGTAGGCGCAAGGTATTAATTGGCGTTCTATGCATTGTAAGCGTTGGAAAAATCGTTTTTGAGAAAATCTAGCGCGAATTACAAATTTTAGTTGCCTATAACACGAATTCTATTAGATCTATCAAAAATATGAAAAGGACCTTATAGGAAATTTTATGGGCAACATTTTCTCTCTCTACACTTTTTTCATATAGGACACCGTTTCGCTAAAAATTTGAAAACCACATAAGTGCACCTTTTTGAGGGAGCTCGCTCTTTATGGGTGAGGACTTTTTAGTAATCAAATTTTTACTTACGTTCTAAATATGTCACCAAAGTTGCAAAACATTATTAATATTTTCTTCTATTCCATATTTTTTTAGCCTAATTACGTTATACTAATAATTATATCAGTATTTTTCACAAACAGGTCAATTCAAATTTATGTAAAATTAATTAATTAGATTTAAAAAATGTTAGGACCACTATGCGTTACATAAGCAGGTTCGCGTAGACTAGTACTGAGGCTTTGATTATTTTTAATGATCTTTGTAGTAGTACTTTGTTGCTCTTTAAATAATAAATGTTTTTTATAAATAGATTTTTTGTTTTTGAAAAAAGCTTGAGCTGATTTTGAAAAATAGGCGCCTATGTTTCCTTATAATAGTTGTGTATTTCCTGGAGTGGGAAACAAACATCGGGATACAAACTACAACAATTTTTAGGCAATCCAAAAGACAAAATTGAAACAAACGAAAAGTCGGGGGATTTACGAAATTAGCCATAAGGAATCAAAAATATGTTGGACAGACTAGACGATCAAATCAAACTAGATTCAGAGATCATATGGCTCATCTCAAATATGGTATAACAGATAAGTCTAGTGTTGCCCAACATGCGTTTGAGAACAACCATAAAATAGATATTAGCAATTTAAGATTAGTTAGGAATGTAACAAATACTAGACAGCTGGATGCATTTGAAAGCTTGGAAATCATAAAGTGTAAAAATAATATGAATAGTGACAGAGGGCCTATCCCAAATAGCCCGCTTTATTTGTTAGTGGGTCATGGTTCGGTGAACCATGACAATAGTTAGGTATAAATAGGGTAGATTGTTAGCATAAGTTTAGTTTTAATCATCTTCAGATGATACCAACTTGATTGGCGAAGTGCGCGTCGAGTGCAGTATATAGTGGAAAACTACGTCAGTTAGTTGTTTATGCAATAAGTGCAAAAAGTGAGTGTTTATTGCACGCGACGTGATGGCCTCGTTGGATAACACGTCAGGTGCAATAACGTTTTTTTGTTCCAAACTCCAAACACAATTTTTTCTACGATCATGTAAAAAGCGAAAAAATTATGTTGTGAATTAATCACAGATTAAATAAAACATTGATAACAGTGACATCCAGGGTCTTAAATTAAATTCTATCTGTCAAGGTAACAGTAGATACAATAAAACTGTTATTACACTAGGGCAGTAAAGAGTTACTTTTTATACTGAAAATTAATAATGGCCTACTTTTTGCATGATCGTAGAAAAATGATGTTTAGTACTACTTGCCAAATATTACAAGGCATAGATATGCGCAGGGTGCCAAAATTTATTGCACCACAATTCACAAAACACTGACTATAGAATACAACAATTTTCTGAAAATTACTTTTTACAATAGTGTACCGATGTACACAATAATACACCTATGATACACTAATACAAACGTTATGCGGTCCCCATTCTAAACAACCCTAACCCTTTGTGCATCTTTATCTCACTGCCACAATATGTTTGTCAAGTAGTATTTACACATTTCTTATTGTTACGGTCTTGTTACCTGATGACGTGAGATAACCTATAATTCAGAAAACCGGTAGCAATACAAAAGAATTTTGTGAGAAATTGACTATTTTTTCATTTCCAATATGATATCGATGAACAACTCACATGAGATTATCCTTTCGAATTTATGTATTAAATAATACATCATCAAAACAAATAAAATGTAGAATTCGAAAATGAAGTATTTTAAAACTATAATTAGAAAGTAATTATTCCGTAATTTGCTTATATTGGATAACAGATTAAAATGTCCTTTTTGTAAGATATAAGAGTGTTTATTTTTATCACGAACTATTTTGCTAAACATTATAATAGTTTAAAGAAATTGACTTGGCACGGCCTATTCTGAATACTATTCTGAATGCAGAATTGTCGAGTTTATGGCGTTTGTTAAATTTTACATTAATTTTAAATAAAGTAGAACATAGAAAGTAAATAATGGTAATGTATACTGTAACTTATAGCAAATGTTGTTACACTACTTGAAATTAATATTAATTAAGTAAATGGACGTTGACCTTTTTCCTAAACATTGTTTTTTAACGGTTTAATAATTCACTATATTGTTTTATTTTGGAGGTGTTCTTATTGGGAAAGGTCATATTTTTAAAGATTTATAATTTTATTAGAATACCTTTCTCTTACAAAAGGGCACATTTTCAGCCATTCTTTTAATACTATGCGGTGATCGGTAATCTGTATTTTCTCGTTGCCTTCAGAGAAAAGGTCACACCAAGTGACTTTCTGTCGCACCGATCGGTGTGAGAGTCATTATTTTGATTGTACTATGTATTGTGTTGTAATAATAATAATGACAACCTTGTGCCTTTCTATTTGGGGGTTAGTAAATCGTACGATACTGGGCGCTCCTAGAATATACATATAAATGTTACATGAATGTTAAAGTACACAACAAGGGCCATAAACTAGGTAAAATATGGATTTTTAGTTCAATATTTCTAAGTAACACATACAAACTATAATTTTAATATGCTACCTACATTTTTACCAGATACTTAATAATTTATTTTTAGATAAACAGTTTTAATTTCTACAGTTTTTAAGAAAATGAACCACTATATAATCATTAATTAAGGTATTCGTTTATATTTCTGCACTACTTCAATACGAACATTTTTTACTTTCTTATACCTAATATAAGGAAGTATAGTAATCGTGATTTTTTTTCGACCTCGAGATTTTGATTGATATATACGTTCTGAACCCACCTGAATCCATTCTAACTATTTTCCGAATGATGTCTGTCGGTGTGCGTGCGTGCGTGCGTGTGTGGGAGTGTGTGAGCGAGTGAGTGAGTGCGTGCGTGCGTGCGTTTGCGTGCGTGCGTGTGGTTGCGTGCGTGCGTGTGTCTGTATGTGTGTATCCGTGATAACTCAAAAAAATACTAATGGGAGATTTCCCAAATTTGGCAGTTGGTGAATGTGGTACCACCAGAAGAGACATAATGAATGAAAGAAGAAAAAAGGTACAATTTCGGGAAAAAAAATAAAAAAAATTTATTGCATTTCTGAACGAATTTTGACGAATTATAATTAAAAAACATAAATTTATGAAAAAAAAATCTGTCGACATGTCTGTAGTATCGCGATAGCAGCCACAGTTTTTGAGATAAAGCTTTCAAATTTGAACACATGTTCTAAAGGCCAAAGACAATGATAAATTCGGTGATGAGCAAAATTGGCCAGCTGAAAGGAGGTCCACGGGTCCCAAACTTTTTTTGTATTTGCCTTTACAAAAAAGTATATTCTTGATGAAAGATTATAAATCATGTCTACTATATCAAGCCAATAAAGTATATTTTCCTAGTACTTAAATAAAGCTGATGTAAACTGAAATTTTGTACACATTTGACCTCATAAAATGGGATTATGATAAATTTAACAGTTTGACATTTGAAATATCTAATATAGTTACAAAAATGTCAATGTCAATAAGAAGAAATTCTTAAAATATATGACATGAATTATTATTGACAGTATTGAATGACGCTGATAATTATTTAAAAATGAAACATTTCAAGGTGCGCTATTAAAATTTAATTGAGGTAAGTGAAGAATTAAATAAAATGATTTTTTTAGATTAGGATGATATATACTGGTATAAGAAAGTCACATCAGATATTTTACCAGTGTCATATAGTATCAATACATCTACAGAGTGTCCTAAATTTAAGGCTCACCATTGATATCCTACGACATGAGGACATGTTTAAACTTTGTATATGTTTATAAAGAATAAGAATCCTTAAAAAAAATATCTTCCGCGAACTGGCATACTGAAGGTAACATTGTGAATAAAAAAATCCACTGGATTAAGATTAGTGACTGCTAAACATATTGAGCGTGTAAGAGTTTCTTTGCGAGAAGTCCACAACGCTCAGTTGGACCACATGCAGGCGCCTTAAATTTAAAGAAAACTAGCATTAGAATACTTGGGAGTCCTAAATCCCACTCCTAATAAATTGACACATGTTCAAGAACTAAGCCCAATAGATAAACAAAATACAACTTTTGTAGACAATTATTAGATTTTATTGCTGGTGAACCTAATTTCAAATATTGTTTGTTTATGAATGACGAAACCCATTTTCACCTTATTGGCATAATTAATAAACAAAATGTTAGATATTGGTCAACAGAAAACCAACTTCACAATCGACCACTTCACACAGCGAAAGTAACGATTTGGTGTGCGAGATTAGCCACAGGAATTATTGGTCCATATTTTTTAAGAGAACGGGCATACCGTAACGATAACATCACAGCGATATTGTCACATGATCGATACTTTTTTCCGGCCAAGTTATTAACAACTCGATGGTAATTACTGCATTCAGCAACACTAGTCTAGTCTATAAGCTTAAAATGGTGTTAATTCTACATACTATTATTAAAATTATGTGGTTTAGCTCATTCGATCCGGAATGATGTCTAGATCATTGTGCCAAATAATTAAATTAGCCCATAAAAAATTCCAAAAGTTATAAACAATTAAACACCTTCAAAAAATAGTGTTTGGTTTGTAGCTTATTGTTCGTAAATTATAAATATTTTCGAAATTTGAAAAAAAAGATCCTTAAAGAGGAGGAAATTTAGTAAAAAAAAGTTCCAACTCCCGGAACTGTACCTCCATTATTTATAATTTTAATTTAACGCTGAAAATAGCCCTCCGCGCGCCATTGTTAGGTTGCGCGCACGGCCTCGAAAGTGAGTACGTCACTTAAAAATTTTTTTTTAAGTACTTAAAGTTAATTGAAAAATCTAAAAAAATTATAGTATAATCTAAACACTTTAAAGAATTGATTCCCGTTGGAATTTTTTCATAAAAACAAATTTTTCAATATGCTAGACGATTGTTAATTAACAAAATTTTTTTGAAACTTCCTTCATCGTTCTAAACTAAAAAAAATGTTTAAATAATTGCCGTAAAATTATTTCGCTTCGTGGAGCTCTTCTTATATACATACAAAACAAGATTGCGTCATCAAAGTTTTAAAAATGTTAATACTTTGTTTATAATAATTTTTTTTAAGTTAACAAAAAAAGAAAAAACACAATAATGTTGTAAAGAAAATTTTTTTCTTTATTTATTATTATATTTTCGTTTTTATGTCAATAAAAGACATTTATTAATTGAAAAAAATAATTTTTTTCTCCATTTGTTTAAAAAAAATTTTATAAACAAATGGACTATTTTTATATTTTTTAAAAAATTTTTTTTTTCTAATTTTATAGAGAATTGTCAATTATGATTTTTGAAAAAAAAAATTTTTTCTTAATAATTATTTTTAATTGTTTATAATCGTTTTTTCTATATATTTGTTGTTTAAATTATTAGTTAAGAAATTTTTTTTTCTAAAAATCATAATTGACCTCTACAAAATAACAAAAAAAATTTTTTTTTTCATTAACAATTACATTGTTTATTAACTTTACAATTTGTTATAAACAAATTCTCAACTTTGTTTTATTTTTTTTCTGAAAGTAATAATAATTACAAAAACGACCTCGTGCATTAAAATGCCTTGAAGTTCAATAACCGAATTCGCATTATTTACAGAGCTAGAAGCCGCAGAAGTTCGAAAAACCCCAAAAAATCTTCAATTTTTATAAACAAATGCGTAAAACAACAAATTAATAATAGGTAAAAAATATATGACTGACATTATCTGAAAGATAATTTCATTGTCTACAAAAATGACATGAATGTTAATTGTCGTATCTTTAATAGTTTAAAAGTTATATTAGCTTTAAAGTCAACAAATGGATCAGCTGCTGCAATTTTTGTAGCACGTATATTTTCAAAATTACATAAAAAATAGAATGAAATTTTTTTCGGTATTTTAATGCACGAGGTCGTTTTTGTAATTATTATTACTTTCAGAAAAAAATAAAACAAAGTTGAGAATTTGTTTATAACAAATTGTAAAGTTAATAAACAATGCAATTGTTAATGGAAAAAAATTTTTTTTTTGTTATTTTGTAGAGAAAAATCAATTATGATTTTTTAGAAAAAAAAAATTTCTTAACTAATAATTTAAACAACAAATATATAGAAAAAACGATTATAAACAATTAAAAATAATTATTAAGAAAAAATTTTTTTTTCAAAAATCATAATTGACAATTCTCTATAAAATTAGAAAAAAAAATTTTTTAAAAATATAAAAATAGTCCATTTGTTTATAAAATTTTTATAAACAAATGGAGAAAAAAATTATTTTTTTTCAATTAATAAATGTCTTTTATTGACATAAAAACGAAAATATAATAATAAATAAAGAAAAAAAATTTTCTTTACAACATTATTGTGTTTTTTCTTTTTTTGTTAACTTAAAAAAATTATTATAAACAAAGTATTAACATTTTTAAAACTTTGATGACGCAATCTTGTTTTGTATGTATATAAGAAGAGCTCCACGAAGCGAAATAATTTTACGGCAATTATTTAAACATTTTTTTTAGTTTAGAACGATGAAGGAAGTTTCAAAAAATTTTGTTAATTAACAATCGTCTAGCATATTGAAAAAATTTGTTTTTTATGAAAAATTCCAACGGGAATCAATTCTTTAAAGTGTTTAGATTATACTATAATTTTTTTAGATTTTTCAATTAACTTTAAGTACTTAAAAAAATTTTTTTAAGTGACGTACTCACTTTCGAGGCCTTGCTCGCAACCTAACAATGGCGCGCGGAGGGCTATTTTCAGCGTTAAATTAAAATTATAAATAATGGAGGTACAGTTCCGGGAGTTGGAACTTTTTTTTTACTAAATTTCCTCCTCTTTAAGGATCTTTTTTTCAAATTTCGAAAATATTTATAATTTACGAACAATAAGCTACAAACCAAACACTATTTTTTGAAGGTGTTTAATTGTTTATAACTTTTTGGAATTTTTTTATGGGCTAATTTAATTATTTGGCACAATGATCTAGACATCATTCCGGATCGAATGAGCTAAACCACATAATTTTAATAATAGTATGTAGAATTAACACCATTTTAAGCTTATAGACTAGACTACACGGCGAGAGTCAGTATATGCTTTGTGGCGTGATATGTTTCCTGGCCGATTAGTTTCTCGAAACGTGGACATAATCTAGTCAGCCCGGCGCCTGACTTAGCATCGCCCGGCTTTTTTATATGGGAATTTTTAAATAGTCGTGTATACAATACTAGAGCCTGTAATCTTCAAGAGCTTAAAGAAAACATTGCAAATGAAATTGAAGCATTTTCACTGGACATGCTGGGCAGAGTGATGTATGTGAGATGACTAGAAGAATATGTAACAGAAGAAGGTAGCTACCTACGCGATTCAATTTTTAATAAAATAACTTCCAGAGTTATAGATTAAGTTATTTCATACCAAAAACAGTTAGTGTATTTTGGATTTCCCTCTACATCCACAACGCGTAACAAATCACATGAGCAACCACCCACATAATTATATTCTTTTTCTAGTCAAGGGTTAAAATTGTACAGCCTACAGATTGTTTTTGAAAATCGTCAATTTTGTCGTCAGTCGCCTTATTACAAATTTTAGTCGCAGACGAAAAAATTAGACATTTTTACGACAAATCGTCACATTTGGCAACTTTGAATACATTGGTGGCAGCAATGCAAGCACAAACAAGTCTATGCCTGTATTCTACAATTGTGAGCACAATTTTGAGTACATTTTCGAGTACTTCGAGTACATTTCAAATTGCAACAAGTACATGTTTAGTAGGAGCTTTAGTGATGGGACATGCGTGGTAAGACGCTACAGAACGCAGAGCCTGATTTATCTGTATTGCTCGCTCGTTTATTTTTTCTATGCAGGTTTTGTGTTCAGTTTTTACTATAATAAAAACAAAGACGAATTTTTGGCAAAATGAAAAAAAAATAATATGAATAAATAATAACATCCTGAAAAAGAAAAATTTTCAAGCACTGAACTACGAAAGCACAAAAACGGAAATAAATAATACAGTTGATATCACAAAATTCTCTGCTTCACTTCACATCACTTCACTTTAGGGTCATTAGCTCGTCACTTCAAAAAGATTATTGTAAACATTAAAGCAAATTTGTTTCGTTTGCTCGTTCAAATGTAGCCGATTTTTTTCTTGCTGAAAACACTGATGAACTTTGATTTTCTGTATCACTGTAATCACTATCACTTTCGTTTTCACAAACACAATAAGATGTAGATGTAGAGGCCTCTCACGGTCGAAACATTTTTACGTTAAATACAATAACCTTTTTAAATTATTTTCAAAAACACCAGCAAATAAACATATAAAATAATTATTACTTATAATATTACACTTACCATATATTACACAAGTCACTGCCACACGATAACCTTAAATTAGTTTCAAAAACACACCAGTAAATAAACAGATATAAAATAATTATGCTAAACAAATCGGTAACAAAATTAAGTGCGGACCTGAACTGTCACAGAATGTAAGTGAAACTCCGCTTCGGTCTCGTGTCAACAAAAACAACAATCATCTTTCTCACTTTAATATAAGCGGTGTAAGAGACGGAAGATGTCGTGTATTAGACATTTTCCCCCTTCGTGTCGCGTCTTACCCCGCACGTCCCGTCACTAAAGCGATTTCTCCTACTATACTCGATTACGTTTGAAAATGTGTACTCATCAGTACAGACTCGAGTACATCAAGTATTCGAGTACCATTCTCGAGTACTTGTATTCGAGTAACGTCCAACTCTGGGAATAACAATATTTTAGGCTATCAACATCATGCATGATTGTTAAAACAAAAATTCACAACGCCGTTTTTTGACGCTTTAAACAGATACTCTGTATAAAATCGGAAAATGGTTTCTACCTGCAACTTCTTATTTTACAATATGGTGATAAAATTGCCTATTTGTGTTTTGATTTCTTAAAACCATCAACTCCCTGTCGTTTATTTTTATGTCATTTGATAACATTTTTTATTGTAATAAAAGTAAAGAACATTTTCAACTGAAATATTATCTAACCATTAATTAATGATAATAACTGGATCTTCCTGTGTTCTAGCTTGTCCTGTATCATGTTGTCATTCTATTAAACTGTATTGTTTTAGTCTAAACATTTTTTTTCAAATAACACATTGGAAAATCCATTAGGGTCCAGTTTTTCCATCTCACATTCAATTAATTTGGTGGATAACTTCCTTGAATACGATTGTATCAATAATTGTATACACGAAATTTTGTGCCACATAAATTTAATGGGCGATAGAAAAAAACAGACGCTAAACGAATATTATTTTGTCTAATAAAATATTGAATTAAATAACAAGATAACAGTAATCAGATGTGGCCACCATTTGATAGAAAAAGGGAGGCACAAATGTACTACTCAACGATTGTAGCTTAGCACTTGGCGGCATAGAAAGAGAAGAAATATCGCTCGTGTTGGACAGAGACGAACCAAACCGTTTTATAGTGAAAGGGAGGGGTTTAGACCACTCCGCATCCAAACTCAAGTGCCAAACTAGAATCGTTGACTAGTAGTTAATAATTATTGGTTTTGTATTTCAGTTGCAAAATCTCTTTTAAATATGCACAAAATTGTTTATTCTTTACAAAAAATATGCACTGTGCAAATTTAAATAAATTGAAATACTATATATATATATATCAAAACCACATAGACAATATTACAGAGCGGTAAATTTCCTAAAAAAAACTTTGGTATTTTTTCATAAAAAGTGAATTAATATGGTTAGGTCAGGGTGCTTTTTAAAAATCGAAAATCTTGTCGTTTTCATGTCAATCATTTGAATCGGTAATATTTAGTTAAAGACTAAACGTCTGTCTCACTAATGTATTTATATCACATTATTTTTATTTGAAAAATGTAATTTTTTCTAGTTTTCAGCAAATTTAGCTCACTACGAAGTTGTCCATATATTTAATATAAACACGGAAAAGATAAAAAGAACGAATTTTCTAACATTTTTCTCTGCAATTTTTTACTCGAGAACAAGTTAACAATGAGTCGTTGTCATTAATAATGTGTAACTGGTCATCATATAGTAGAAATTCTTTTAGAACATAATTTAACTTGTACATCATCATTTGTAATTGTTTTTTTTTCTGTTAAGGCGGCATTTGTACTCCTTCGTCGCCAGGATAGTTTTAAATCACTGTTAAAATTGTTCTGTTAGTAATATCGAAAAACGAAAACATACGGTTCATTCTAAATACCATATAAATTTAACATACAAAATTGCAAGCAATACTAATGCGTATTTTTTTTAACATAGAAAATACGAATATTTTATTTCGTGTCATTTTATGAAACTAAATAATCGTATTTTCTAAGTAAAAAAAATACGCATCAGTAGGTATTGCCTGTAATTTTATATATTAAATCTATATGATATTTAGAATGAACTGTATATATTCGTTTTTCGATATTACTAATAGAAACATTTTATCAACGATTTATAAATTTAAGTTGGATATCTGATGAAAACGCAACCTTAATTAAAACTGCTTCTATTACTCGTACAACAATATCTTTGGTTGATTAGTAAATTAAGTTTCTTCTAAACAACCAGCGAAGGCTTAACATAAAAAAGGTCGAACTTATTGCAGCGAGAAATTACAATTTTTAAAAATTTCTCAGTTGTAAAATGCAATTTATAATTTGTTACTGTTATTATTTAAAGATGTCTTCCATTTGAAATGCTTCAAGTAACAATTTAAAAATGTCGCTCCATGTTTACTATTTTCATATAAAATTCCGCAAAATGCAATAGTACGCCCGGCCTAAATATCAGAATCGTGATTGCAAACGTGGTACCAAGGTTGTGGTACCGTGTGCTGTACCTGGCCAGGCAATAAGTGGACCACAACGACGGGTCCGTTCACTGCTTCAAACAAAAAAATCTGCACGTTGACCGTACACGCTGCTAAGCGCGTCATCATTTTTCTTGGGTTATTTAGATCTTATTTATTATACGTTGATAGTTAGTACTTCGGTTCGTAAACGTGCCTGTAGGCATTTCACTTATTTACTTTCATAGTAAATGGTACTCTGGACTGTTTTATGAAAGTTGTGAAATAGTAGTTCAGGTATAAAATTTTACTTTGCAAATAAATAAATGTATAGGTCGGCCAAGTCAGTTGAAATTCTAAGGCTAATTGGCCATGGGTATCGCCACCAACCAAAATTTCCAGGGGTTGGGGGAGGGTAGAGAAATTTTTGTTAGAAATGCGTCTGAACATTTCTGCACTTTCATTTTTGAAACGTCAAAAAAGTGACTTTTTTGAAACGTCAAAGTGACTTTCTTGAAACGTCAAAATGTGACTTTTTTGAAACGTCAAAAAATGTGACTTTTTGTAACGTCAAAGTGACTTTTTTGAAACGTCAAAATGTGACTTTTTTGAAAACACTGACGTAGTTTTCCTCGAAACACCAAAACACTATATACTGCACTCGACGCGCGTTTCGCCAACCAAGTTGGCATCATTTGGAGATGATTAAAAAACAAAGTTTTAATCATTTGCAGATGATGCCAACTTGGTTGACGAGACGCGCATCGAGTGCAGTATATAGTGTTTTGGTGTTTCGTGGAAAACTACGTCAGTGTTATCTTCACATCAAAGGTTCCAACCCACTCCAGGATTTTTTTGAAACGTCAAGAAATGTGACTGTTTTTCTTTATGAATTTGAAGTAATTCTTGAAAATGTACTTATATATTTTACGGCTCTGAACATTTTTGTTCACAGACCGCTGCTGATTTTAACATTTAATTTATTATTTATTACATTTGGTAAATCACGAGGTAAATTATTTTTGCATGAGGAAATTTTTGAACAGAAATTCATACCATTTTATTGATGATCATCAATATCATCATCATCACATTGGATAACAGAATGTTTTGTTTATTTATTAATGTGTTTCACTACAGGTAACTCTCTGCATGTATACGATATATCAGTTTCATGTGTCGCAAAACGGTGTAAATTTGTGTAAGATCTAAATGCATGTTTTAAATAAACAAGTACAACAAATGTACCTATATCAAATTATTTGGAACAGTTACATAAAGGTTACACTGACACCGTCAAAGAAGTAATTAATAACAACAAATACTTTTTAGTTTAACAGTATATTATTTCTATAGAATAATGTACTTATGTACATACTGTTGTTTTGCAATTCACTTGAAACAGTTATGCTCTATGATATTTTTTTCAACACAAATGTTGTGGACTTATAGTTTCAACGTTCGTCTAAGAAATGGTAACAATGGGTGCATTCACGGCGTGTAATTTCGTTAATAAGTAGAAAGAATTGGGTAAAATTAGTGCATAGTTTGTCATTGTGTAATTTGTAGCAGTTTTATTTATGAAATATGTTTGTTACTTATTAATTATAGTTGTTAATTATATCGTCATATCGTTAGGATTTTTTTAAGGAATCCTTTGTATATAGATTTCTTTTATGACTATGGCCAAATTTTTCTTGGTTTTGTGTAAGAAACGTTCTGCATTTTTTGGCTTTATTTCATTTACACATTTTCTTGACACGCGCGGCCCTGACGTTCAAATACTGAAATTCGTTGTTTTAATAGTTAACTGTTGAAATGTACAGGGTTATTCATTATAAATTACCCACCCCTTATCATCGTTATTATTGCCTATAGAAAAAAAAGTTTTGAATAAAAGTTGTGTGGTTATGACTGAATTTTGTTAAAATGCTATCAAAAGTACAATAGCGTGCAGATTTCAGGGGATACAAAAAAATAATATATTTTTTTATGGGATATATATATTCTTACATTTTTGGAATGATCTTTTGTACCTGATTTTAAAAATATACCAATTGTTACCCCTATCATATACTGTTTTTGAGTTATTTAACGTCGAATATCTTAGTTAAACTAGTTACGTAAATATGGAAAAGTTAATATTATTAAAGTGAGCTATGAAAATGACAACTATTTATGTTTGATAAGTGACATTTCTTTAATGAAATAATCAAAGTGGTTTACAGTGAGGAAGAAAAAGTAAATATTTACTTGTTATATACAAAATAACAAAAATAAACGTGCAGCAAAAAGAGCATATAGAGTGTTGTATCCAAATCGTCCAACACCATCAGAAAATACGTTCAAAAATATTTACCAAAAGGTGAATAATGCCTTCAGTTTTAGTGGAAAGAAGCGTATAGTTCAAGCAAACCAGGAAGAACAGCTCGATATACTGAGTCATTTCAAAGGTAAGCCCATCCATATTTATTCGCAAATAGATTTTTTTGAAACATTGTATTATTTTTTAGAAAATTCTGAATGCAATAAATAATGCAGTCGATCAATTAGGTAAAAGTAATTCCAAAATCCAACGTACGTTAGAAAATAACAGCTACAGACCATATAAAATTTTACCCGTACAAGTTATAACAGAGATTCATAAAAGGAAAAGGCTGGACTTTTGCCGCCAGATGATTCAAAAGTTGGATAAAGATTCCGATTTTTTTACTAAAATATTATGGACTGATGAATCATCCTTTTCTACGGCGGGAGTTTTTAATAGGAAAAATCGAAGGTCGTGGGAAAACAAGCACAGCAGAAAAAGATTGGTAAAACAAATAAAAAAAATCAGGAAGAAAAACTGTTAGCGTTTGGTGTGGAATTTTCAGAAACAAAATTGTTGGGCCTATATTTTATGATTATACTTTAACAGGAGTTACCTATCTGGAAATAATTATCCCAGAAGCAGAAAATATTCTTTTGCAGAATTTTCCGGAAGCCGAACTTGATGATATGATTTGGATGCATCATAGTGTCCTACCCGTTCGAGATCATTTGATAATGTATTCCCAATATGGATATGGAATAATGGACCTATTAAATGGCCACCTAACAGTCCGGATTTGACCCCTATGGATTAATTTTTTTGGGGATTTCTAAAAAATATTGTCAATAATAATAATAATAATAATAGTATTAAAGACAGGATTCGACTTGAAATAAACAATCTGAATGTAAATAATGAAGCCATTTCCGGTGCAATTATAAATATAAGAAGACGTTATCAATTATGCATTGACAATAATGGTGGACACATTGAACATCTTTTATGAGTTATCATTTATTTATATTTAAATTTGCTAAATAAATCTTTATCTATTTTATATAAATATTTGGTTTTTTTCTTCGTCACTGTAAACCATTTTGATTATTTCATTATAGAAATGTCACTTATCAAACATAATAGTTATCATTTTCATAGCTCACTTTAATGATTTTAACTTTTCCATATTTACAGTAACTAGTTTAACTAAGATATTCGACGTTTAATAACTGAAAAACGGTATATGGTAGGGGTAACGTATGGTATATTTTTGAAATCAGGAACAAAGGATCATTCTAAAAATTTAATAACAGGCCCATTTAAAAAAATATATATTTTTTTGTATCCCCTAAAATCTGCATGCTACTGTACTTTTGATAGCATTCTAACAAAATTCAGTCATAACCACACAACTTTTATTTAAAACTTTTTTTTCTATAGGCAATAATAACGATGATGGGAGGAATATCTGTGACATCTCCCTCCGTCATGTCTTTGGTTGCAACGGAGATGAAAATTATGGTGAAGCTGTACAGATATACGTAACGTTCACCTTCCAAATTTCATAACAACATATCAATTATTTCCGGAGAAATATGAAAAAAAAAAAATTAAAACTTCAAATCCCTCTATCTCGAAAATTAAGCATTTTTAGCTTTAAGTTTATATGACAAATCCATATTATTTTAGCGTGTTCCATCGATTCTTTAGGTTTCCCGATTAAAATCTGACCCACCCGGTATACCGTAAACAGTGATTAATAAATACATATACAGTGTGTCTTCATTTGAGTGGACACACCCCCATAAAAACTTTATTTTTGGATAGATTTAACCGAACTTTTTTTAAGTTGTAGATCTCTGAGAGTTATATTTTGTAACCACATGAGGTTTTTTTAAAAAAAAAATTTGGCCTACTATAATTTATTTTATAGGAGCCAAAAAAATCAGGAAATCATGTTAGCATTTTTTTATTGACAAACTGAATACATCATGAAGTTCAGCACCCTCTGAAACGTATTTGTGCTAAGTTTCATGCAAAAATATTTACTCGTTTGTTTTTTTATGGAAAAGCAAAGTTTTTAGCGAAGAGAGTTGTAATTACCTCTTTTGAGATAGAATGCAATGAACTGACAAAACGAATGATTTATTTTCAAAAATGAGTGATTATGTTTATTTTTACTTAATTTCCTGATTTTTGGCTCCTATAAAATAAATCATAGTAGGTCAAATTTTTTTCCAAAAGCCTCGTGGTTATAAAATATAACTTTCAGAGATGTACAACTTAAAAAAAATCCGGTTAAATTCTATCCGTAAATATAGATAGCTTTTATGGGGGTGTCCACTCAAATGAAGACACACTGTATGTAGTGAACAAAATAAATAAAATATACTCTGTACTAAAAAATTACCATGATTTTTATTATATGCCGGGCCAGGCCAACCCTAGGCCTCAGTCGCCAGTTTCAGAATACTCTGTTTGAGGCATATACATAGAGATAGGATTTACCAATCGGTTGTGACGTAAAACCAGGGTTGACGTTAGGTGGTATGTGTCAGATTTGCAGGCATATACGAAACAATATCTTACTTTGAAAATTTTTTTAGCGAATTCCGTAGTATCCAAAGTTGATAAAGTCAATTTATTATAAACACTCACTCGAAGAGAACTGGAGGTATAGTAGGATGTACTTAAAAGTAAACTACACACACAAGTATTTTTCACTGCCGATTACAAGTATAAAAGTATATTATTAATATTGACAGTCCCATATGGCTAGAGGAATTCCTGAAATACTTCCGTGTATGGTCTCCAGATTTTCTTGATCAGTTGGATCCATAAATGCCTGTTGCGCCTGTGAAATAGCAACTGTCATTTGGATTTAACTACTGTATTAGGGATTTCACATTTTTAAAATTACAGCAATAGTACGATGCTGCCTCTAACCAAGTTCCCTATCGTGTTATAATGGGCTGTGGAGGTAATGGAGTATTTGGTAGAATTTCATGAAATAACCGTACACGACTTGGTGCTTTAAGAAAAACTTTCTTTACACTAGATATCAAATTATTAACATTATGGTAGCACCCCCTAATAGCTTCAGCAATCCTATGAAGCTCATATGCTGAACATGTTATATGAAGTATATTTTGACATGTTTCCTTCAAAATTCTTCCAGCAGCTTTCATATAATTCACTCCATCGCGCATCGGTAACAAATAATAAGTTCTTGTCCTTATTTTCTGCATATTTGTCACCCCAAACCTCTTGTAGACTTGCATTCACTACTTCCGCTATAGTGCGAGAATTTGTAGCTTCTAAAACTGTAGAGGCAATCAAGTGCCCGCTCATTGAACAATTTTCCTCCAATGCACCCACTAAAACATTCGCTACCTTAAACCTGCAAGCATTAGTTGTTTCGTCCACTAAATCTAAGTTAAAATTACGTTGCATGTCATTGTAAGTAAAGCCACCTACGCTCCATTTATGATTTTCTGAGGAAATATGTCCATTCATATTTGTGCTACATGTCTACGAAATTGCTTGTTACATCTAGTACAATACAATTGTCTACCATCAAATTGTAAATCAGCAATATCCCGAATCCAAGAATTGACTGTAGCTTCAGTCGGTTTAGTGCGTTGTGACATTTTAATTGCGCATTTTTAGTACCTACATCCGAATGAATCCACGTTGTGCAAGATACTGTTTGATCGTGTTATATGTTTTCTCCCCTCCACGCTAGGGCCGGCCGTTGGCCTTCAGTAATGTAAATTACTAGTATACTGTTATTTAAAAGAATCTATTACGCATTACGTTTTAATTTAATATAATGCATTCCCTGACCAAACTAAGTTACGATGAACATTGTAAAAGTAAATAAAATGCACTTAATATGTTTTTATAGTTTAGGAATGTTTCAATAGGTGTTTGCAATACATTATATTATATCTGTAGAAGCCATCCTTGGTAATCGGTCGGTGAATTCCACGTATGCATGTAAATAACATCACAGAAATTAGACGACCCCCGATTCCAAAGCCAAACCATGCCGGCGCTCACTTACTATTGACAGCGATTTTTACTACCACTTGTAAGTAAGTAGATGAAAATAAACATGGTTTCTTACATCCTTATTGGCGCTACAACCGACAGACGACATTTCACCGACCTATCACCCTAGGAGCAAAATGAGGACAAGCAGTTCGTACAGGTGCATAGACAGGGACTGTTGGCTAGAGCGCGCGATGGCAAGTGTAACTAGATAATTTCTCCATCGTAACTGCTGGTTCGAATCCCGCCACGGGCACTGGGAATGGTTGTGTGTCCACGTTTTTTCATAAGTGTAACCCTGGCTCGTAAGCTTGGGCTTTGGATCCGGGGGTTGTCTAATTTCTGTGATGTTATTCATTAATCATTTCAAATTTTATTCGTATCTCCTTTAATAAATAAGATAAAGCCAAAACATGTCAACTGGTCGTATCGAAAACCGCGAGCTCTTTAAGCATAGTAATTTATTTTCGTTCTAAATTTAGGTATAATCACCCAAAATTAAAAAATAAAAACGAATTACCGCAAATGTCTGTTTTGATTAAAATTTATTATTCTTTATTCAGTAGTAATAAAACTAAATTATGATTAATTAATCTAAAAATAACCGTATATCTATTTTGTGTCGTGGGTCAAACACGGAACTGTTAGTTTTTTTAACAGTCTTTAATATATTCCGAAACACTAGGTGTAATTAACTAGCATTTGTTAGGAAACTGATTGTGAGCTGAATTATTGCCCAACTTACTATTTTTACACTGGTTAAACACTTTTTCTTTCTTTCGTCGAGTGATTATTAAAAGTAAAGGAATTTACATATTTTACGGGCAAATGCTTACATGCAATTAAAAATTTAAAAGTTATGGAAAATTATTGCCTAATTGTAGTATTTTTTAATTACTCACGTGTCTTTATCTGACTCACTGATCTAATATGCCATTTTAGTTCCCAGTTTATTGTTGCGCCTACTTCTCAAGTAGGTATTCTAAATATGCACCACACCTGTTCCGTGGAAATATAATAGTTAACGATTTGCTAGTATATGTGCATCTTGTTTCATTTAATAATAATTTTCACTGTGGTAATACAGAAAAGCAGTAAAATGCAAAATTTATAGCTGATGAAAAACTACAATATTGGTTGCTTTAGTGACTACAACCTCCTACCCGATGCTTTTAATAAATTTTTAAGAAAATGCTACACAGTAGGCAAAATTGAAGGATATCATCTAACGTTAATTAATTGTACATATGTTCAGAAGAATATTGTAAATTTAATCAAAATTATAAAAAAAAAATGGTAAATTTGATTATGGTGTTGTAAAATTTTTTAATTTAACGATAGAGATGTTACCAAAATGTTGCTTTAAAATAACATAATACACATATCAAATTACGTTAAAAATATGGTAATTTCGTTACAGGCATTGTGGATAATATAGCGGTGAGTTGTTGAGTATTATAATCTTGAGTTATGTATTTTAATTCTTAAAGTATAATTGCTTGCCATAAGGGATAATGGAAAACTTAAGACAAATACATTATCCTCCAACAACGTTTGCTACGAATCGGGAGAAAAAGTCAAATTTTCAGCAACATTCAGATGTTCCCACTTTACACATTCAATGGTTTTAACATGCGGCGTCGGTTTTTTTATTATGGGCTATTGTACCTTATGAACATGAGCGGACGCACTTTACAACGCCCTCAACCTTATAGCAAGCATTTCGACTGAAGGTATAGCCAATTTGATGTGCCAGGTTATTTGTATCTTTCTGCAAGACATTTTTTCAGCCACTTTTAATAAATGGGAGCTCACTATTGGGTATATCCAGCGCTGCGAAAAAACATACATTTCTGCTGCTGCCGCGCGACTACCGGTCCGTCTGATATTCGCTCGTGTGCACCAAGCCTAATACGGTGAAAGATTTTGAAGTGAACAAAACCTCGGATTGTGGTTATAGTTGAAGTTAACTTTTTTTGTAATTTTCCTGTATAATAATAATAATAATAATAATGAATGTCTTTTTTCAATACGAAGATTATAAAAGTCCCAAAATAGTGTAATCTTCGTTGGTGCCGTTCGGCTTAGAGCCGCTCTTCCACGTAACCAACATTTATACAATGATTGTCTAGTTGATAGAGGATTTTCTAACAGTGGAATAAACATTTCTAGGCTTTTTAAAACTCAATTTTAGTGTTGATGATTTTTCAGCGAATTTGTTCCAAGTCTTTTAAATAAAAATGTGTGCCACCGTCAAATATAAAACCGCATCGTTTAGAAATATTAGAACTGGTTCTTAATCAGTTGATAATCTTATTTGTAGTTTAGTGAGTACCGAGTACTCATCTTTATAGTATTTGTCAACCTTAAAGTATGAAACTAAACTACGAAGCTAATTGGACAGGGTGGTTCATTATGGAGTACTATATACTGTACTTTCCACCTGTTTTTTAGTTTTTGTTTCAGATCCTGAGGGCTCGGTTTGTTGCGCTAGGGAGTAATAATAACTCCAAAACATCGACATCATATTCATAAGTTACACTTTCTTCCCACTGTATCAGTCTGAAGCCAATTGACACAATCCAGTATTTTTTACTATAAACGTTAACCATTTAACCCGATGTCATGGTCTTAATTTTCAAATAACTTGCGAATTCACCTAATAAGTGTATCCAATTTACATTGTTGTGAAGTGGGCTGTTATTGTTAGCAACCGAGGACGTAAATAAGACAGACAATAACGAAAGCATCAAATCATGTGAACGAAACTGTGTTACAAGACAGCAATTGTTGTATATGACATTGTCATAGTTACTACGTTACGGAAAGAATTCCAACAGAACAATACAAAGTGAAGAACGTACTGTGGGAGTACAGAGTGGCTACTTTTTTACTAGACAGACGGGTGTACATGTTTTTAAATTTATTTCTGTTGTAAATTCTTTATAGAAAAGTGAGTTTCTTGGTAGATATTGGCTCTATTAAGAGTTGAGAGACAGTATAAAATCGCAGGTGGTGTTCATATGTGAAATTCTTAGGATTGTTAACTATTGTGTTTGCAATTTCGGAACACCGCACCAGGGCGGGTACGATTTTTCGGATCTGGCCTTTGACACAAGTTATGGCTGATATTTATTTGTTCAAAAAATTAATAGCTTTACAGCTTATATCATAATTCATGTTAACAGAATGAAAATTTATTACCTTAAAGATAAACTTATATTTATAAATAGACACCGGACAATTTCCGTGGGTACAGGGCCGGCACATGGTGTAACAAGACATTAACAGTCATTTATACGGAACAATTAAAGTAGCGTCTTAACATTTTATAATACCTCCTGTGTTTAAGGCATTTATAGATTGATATTATCAGAATATACAAAAGGAGCGTCAACACACATCCTCACGTATTGATTGTTCGCGTCCTCCGTGATAAAAATGCTACAGGAAGATGTTTTTAGGCATATACAAACTTGATGATAGGGGCCATGTAAATAATGGGACAACTCTTACAGATTTTTGCTAAAATTTATTTGTGTATTGGGATTATTAATATTAATATGCTACATAATATTGTTACGAGAAACAATTTCTGAAGTCAACTACTGTCGACAAACACAAACGAAAATGCAACATAGTTGTTACTTTTTTCTCGCGCCGACTACACACTGCGACGTATGCAGATAAACTGAATAGTTAATAAACACGGTAAAGATCTCGCTGTAAGTGCGCTTACTGCGTGTTCCTATAGGAGCTCAGACAAGCTGGTTCTATACTCACGGTAATTGTCCGGAGCCCACTTATAAAAATCAAGCCGTGTGTCCACAAAGTCACCGCCTGTAGTGTCTCCGGAATGGAGTGAGGTATCCTTAAACGATAAAACAGGATTAGATTGCATGGAAAAGCGCATCGACCTCGGGCGGCATCTATCAAGTCGAAAATATGAAATGGCACATGGAGTCGAGTGACCTCGCATTTTGAAAATATTTTCAAGCTATTTACGTTGATATAAAAATTTTGAAATTCGATTAAATATTGAATTTACGAGGGTAACCACCAACTGTTATTATCAGTTCAAATGCTTCGAGTTCGCTCCTGATGAAAGAATATAAGATATTTCTTATGACATTCCACGTGACTTTACACGTATAAAGCCGTATACCGCCGATAAAGGATAAAACATATGTACAGCTATTTGAACGTGTCCTATTGGTGGAAGCTTATCACTACGCAGTTAAACTGGTGGTATAATGAAAGAAGTTGACATTTGTTGTTATATCTAATTGTGACAACCACCAAATTATTTGTACACTAAACTCTATTGACTTAAACTTTGCAGTATTCGCTTGGACTTAAGTGAAACGTTCAACTACGACCGATGCTTATGAAATAAAATAAATATGAAAATGAACCGCTATAGGAATTTTGCACTTGTGTACATCTGCCTGCCGTCTGCACCAAGAATCAGTGCGCATTTTGTTCTCTATCCTGGCTAACATTGCAAAATTTAAGTGAACAGAGTATAGACAATATTTAGATTCATATATCACGTGAAAATCAAGCTATAAGCACGTTAGGGCACGTGATATTCAGTTTAAATATTTAAATAAATTCCTTATATTTGGTAACTGAAGTATATTACCTACACTAATTATCGAGTTTTTCGAAATGTTTCGTTTATTAAAGTAGCCGTGGAAAACTAAATACATTTAAACAATATTGACCAAGAAATTCCAGGTATATTTGTTGATTCACTTTATATATGTATGTAAATAAGAACATAAATAGCATGATTATGTTTTACACTTTATTTAATAATGTGAAAACTGTGAAGGTTATTATTTATGTACTATTTTTATAAAGATTAAATGAGCTTTTAAATCGACTAACTATAAATAATCGTTATACTCGTATGATATTGCTCACAATAATTTAATCGGTATAAAAAAGGTACGTTTACGGTGTACATTCTACTTGACTATGTTATGTATTTATAGATCTGTTCTGTAACAGACCTTATTGGCTCATATTCCATATTTAGGTTTTTTGATGTTTCTGTACCGTTTTATTGTAAATTTATGATTTTTAAAAGCATTTCGATGGGCGCGTTTAGCGAATGCAACTGCTGAGAATTAGCGCTCAACCTGTTTAGGTATTATTACTGCTAACAGTTGTAATTTATCTGAACGGTCTGGAAGGAAGCGGAAGATATTACCTGTGCTGACTAGAAACAGCCTAAAATTTGTCGCAAACTACGTTGAGCAGCAGCTTCCACTTAGCGCATAGTCAGCTGTCTCGTTTAGAGAACTGCTGTGCCGGTCAACCTCTCAACGGTTATGTTCGCTAAACGTGCCCATTGACTAAAGCATATCACTTTATCATTTTTGAAGTTTATGAGAAACTTTGAGTTGTATAGTTACAGCGTGTTCTTAAAGTAACGTATAAATTCCATTCAACTTCTTTCAAGAAAATTTTCTATAAACGTCCGAATACGTGACATTATGTTTTTTTAAATGTCACTTTTTGAGACGCCTTGATATTTTTATTGACATATTCGTCAAAGTTATCAGTTATCATCAGGTGTCGGAAATATTTGCCATTTTCAGAGCCGGCAGTTTTAAAAAATGTAAGTATAAATACACACCACACAAAAATTCATGTGGTGTGTTTATTTATAGACCTGTAATATATGCAATCAGTATAATCAGTATCGAAGCAGATAAGTGCAAGATTCTGGAGGAAACCTGGAGACTCCTATGTAATCTTACAGGCAACTTGGCACTTTTTTCCAGTTAGCAACATGAAAGCATGCGGTTATTTTTGTGGTGGTGTTTGGTTTGGTTCTCGCATAAAACGCTCTTAGCAATGGCGCAAAAAATGATTGAAAAATACGATGACTTTACAACAGATGGTTCACATATTCTGTGTACTCCATGTAATCGACGTTTTGTATTTTATACACGCCGTGATTGTGAAAGAAATTTAAAAATGCCGGTACAGTTACAAAAGAGGAATTTTTTTTATGATTTGTTATGCTCTGTGCATGTAGTCTGTCTTGGAACATAGTGAGTCGACAATGCTGAGTTTAGAGATTTATTTATAAAATATGTACTAGGTTTTCCTTTACCTAGTAGCCATACATTGCGTAAAACATATCCACCAAGTGTGTATAAAAATGTTTTGGGGAGTATTATAGAGGACGTACGTAATACATTTTTGTGGGTGACAGTCGATGAAACAACTGACTTTCGAACAGTAGTAGCTACCGGTCCTGGACTCTGGTCAAGTTTCCTGACTCTGGTTTATCATCATCTCACCGATACATTTTTTTAAAAGGCAACCTATGTTTTTGAATGCATTATTTCGTAAATCATATTTTTTACGTATAGATGTATAATCATTTTAGGTAGTTGGTTACATAAGAAACATTTTGAGAGAATTATAAATTATTAAATAATACAAATTTTATTACGAGTAAAAGAAATATTTCCGTTCTCATTAATTTGATGTTAATTATCTCAAATTTATTCTCTTTGTAACCACCTAAAATTTGTGTACTACTACTATACGTACAAAATATCATCTATCGAGTACCGTTATCAAAAATATAGATGGACATTTAAAAATATCTGATGTGGCCAGCACATAACTTTCTTATACCAGTATATATTATCCTGATCTAAAAAAATCATTCTATTTATTTCTTCATTTACCTCAATAAAATTTTAATAACGTACCTTGAGATGTTTCATTAAAATTTTTAAATAAATTAATTATCAGCGTCGTTCGATACTGTCAATAATAATTCATGTCATATATTTTAATAATTTCTTCTTATTGACATTGACATTGTTGTAACTAAATTAGACATTTCAAATGTAAGACTACCAAATTTATCTTAACCCCATTTTATGAGATCAAATGTGCAAAAAATTTCAGTTTACATCAGCTTTATTTTAGTACTTGGAAAATATATTTTATTGGCTTGATATAATAGACATGATTTATTATCTTTTATCAAAAACATTTTTTTTTGTACACAAATACAGAAAAGCTTGGGTCCTGTGGACCTCCTTTCAGCTGGCCAATTTTGCTCATCACCTTTAGAACTTGTGTATCAAATTTGAAAGTTTTCTCTCAAAAACTGTGGCTGCTATCGCGATACTACAAACATGCAGACAGATTTTTTTTTCATAAAGTTATGTTTTTTCATTATAATTTGTCGAGATTCGTCCAAAATTGCAATAAAATTTTTTAAATTTTTTCCCCAGAAATTGTACCTTTTTTCTTCTTTCATTCATTATGTCTCTTCTGGTAGTACCACATTCACCAAATTTAATGTGTCACCTAAAATGTTGTTGAAAATCTTAATCTTGTCTCACATTAGTATTGTTTGAGTTATCGACCCGAACCGACAGACATAATTCAGAAAATAGTCAGGAGGGTTCAAAACGTATATATCAATCAAAATCTCGAGGTTGAAAAAAATCTCAATTACTATACTTCCTTATATTAGGTATAAGAAAGTAAAAATATATTGATGAGGTGATATGATAACTTTGACGAACATGACCATAAAAAATCAATACGTCTAAAAAGTGACATTTAATGTGTTCAAGCGTTTTTGTGCAAAAAAGTTTTTAAAGAATTATATCGAATTATGTGTTACTTTAGGGACACGCAGTATATAATCATGAAGGTCAAATCTAATTTAGAATATACTAATAAATAAATTTTGAACCTCGGTTTCTCATAATACTTTTTTAATTTTTTAAATTTCCAATCAAAAGAAATGCAATTTTGTTCAGTATTTTCTCCTCTTTAATTTAAAACCAAAATCTAAATTTCGACCTTGGTGAAGATATAATGAGTTTTCCCGTGATTCATCATATATTTTGCTAGCATTTTGCTTGGTCTTGGAGCAAAATTTCTCCACATCTAAAACGGTATTTTAGCAACTAAAGCGTAATAATAATCCAAATTTTGATATCGAGTTGCAATAAGGAGATAACCAATAGAAGAAAATAAATTGAACAATTGAAGTGTATTTCCTCATATCATTTAACCCTGGTCACGATTTCATACTAATTAGGGGGTTTTGTCCCCCCCCCCCATATATTCATTTTTAATAAATTACCCATTCGTTGGTAAATGTAATTAGTAAGAATGAAGAATTGACCCACCGTGTGAAAACACAATGATCGTTATTTAGAAAATATGGAATATGGGAAAATGCTGAGTTTATACTTCAAACACTGAGAATATCGTCAGATTTCTCAAGGATTCAGCTATGTAATTAAGTGTTAATATTATTATTTTGTTTTGGGTAAATTTTTCTTCATTAATCAAATTGACCTTGTGCGCTTTGGCTTTTATGGTAATTACTTGAATAAATCTCATGTCGAAACCCTGTTATAAGTGTTATAAGAATTATGTCTCTGAAAATATTTCAACCGCCATTTCACCGATGCATTGATAATGCAGTAGATGAGGTTGGAATTTTGCGTGAGTGGAAGTAGGTATTTATTTTTTTTGTTATAAATGTTTAAAAAACCAGACAAAGCATTTTTTAGTGATCCAAACCACTGCAAACCACATCAAACGTAGTTAGCTTAGGTTTACTTGGGTTTAGTGTTTGAGTTACTTTTGGTTTAAAAATGACGATGATATTATCTTATTTGTTAACTTGTTCATATTAACCTATGTTTACATTTTTTTTGTTTGAAATTCGGTGTTTTAATTACTTCCTCACCACTCAAAGGGAGGAAGTTATGTATTCCTGAAAAAAATTTTGAAAATTTTTATTGTATTTCTGAACGAATCCCGACGAATTATGACGATACACAAAATTTCAGACAAAAAAAATTTCTGTCTGTGTGGCTGTCTGGTTTGCGATAGCAGATACAGTTTTTGAAATAAAGCTCTCAAATTTGGTACACACATTCTAGAGGTCAAGGAAGAGATTGAGTTCGTTGATGAACAAAATCGGTCCCAATGTCTAAAAAAAAATATTAGTGACATTCCACCAATGTGACTTTTTTGAAATGTCAAAATGTAGCTTTTTTAAAACGTCAAAGTGACTTTCTTGAAACGTCAAAAAATGTGACTTTTTTTAAACGTCAAAAAATGTGACTTTTGAAACGTCAAAAATTACTTTTATTATAAACTCCACCACAGTTTCGAGTTTTACTACGGTGAGAAAGTTTTGATCCACAAGTAATTGGCAGCGGTTTTTTAAAAATGTATAGGCAAAGTAAAAGAATTAAGTTAATGTCATGTTGTGTGTCAACAGTAGATGCAAGTAGTCGCTGAGATAGAATAAAATAGATGAGACAGATATATTAACTCAACCCCAAAGACATCTCACAAGTACGGTTGGCTGGTTTAGCAATCTCGATATAAACCGTAGCAAACCATATTTAACACGGTTACCGGTTTTTTCGCCAAGCAATGCTTATAGTAAGATGTTTAAAATGGTTTTAGCATTTTGCTAATGGTTCTAACCACTATAATAATATAAATCTGTACTTCTAAATTTTTGTTGTAATTAAAGTCTGTAGCTTGACATTCTGATTATGAAAATACCTAATACTTACTTTCATACTTAGATCACCAATTTTAAGTATAACAAACTGACATGTAAAATATGTGTTAAGTGAGAATAATAGCAAAATTCTAAAACCATTTTAACTATACCATATTTAGCTTTTTAATATTTGTATTAAACCAAAAATGAATCGCGTGTTTCTCACGAGTTCGCGAAATCGCAACCTTAAAGTGTATTTGTTCACCCCTGATATAGTCAATTTAAAATTAATATAGCATCAACGACCTGCTTCTTTATGAATGACAATAGATACTTAATTTTTGATTTTTCGAAATTAAACCAGTCTTTAAAAAGTTTTGCTTGTCGTAAGATGTCATCAATGTTCCATTATGAAAAGTCTAAAAATGTACCTGATTATCCACTTGGACACTAGCTTTTCTGGCTTTAATATTAAGAATCCGTTGAGAAAACTTCTGTCAAATGTTAAATATACGAAGAGTGGTAAAAAACTCATTTTCTCAAAATGTTGATACCTTATATATTATGCATGGAATCGATAGTACTACATCCAGTAGTCATATGAAACATAGGCACTTTCGGATCCGTCTTCCGGTTTAACCGAAAACGGCGTCGATTTTTTAATTTTGTGACAACCTGTATATTTCTACAAAATACAAATTTTGTAAGGGTTTCATAAATTTCATGAAATTTTCATTGAAAGCCGTATAAATACACCACCGACTGGTGCGGCCTCCCCCTGTTGGAATAACCGTAGTGCGATTGTTCACGATGACAACAGTTTCATCAATTTCATAAGTTTCATTGAACCTTTAAAATATGTCATAAGTTTCATTGAAATGCGAGTTGCAAAAACTTCACGAATTTTATATGTTTCCAAATTTCACATAAATTTCATGTAAAAGTATCATTTTGCCTTGGAAAGTGAAACTTTTCCAAGACTACATGACCCCCAGTTAAATTTGTATATTTGAAATTACATTCTTTATCAAATTCATTTGTTTTGTCTAGAAGTTGAAAATTTACACTGTTTTAATAATTGCGTGCTTTGAATTAATGATTGAATTAATTTTATTAGTCACTTAGAAATTTACTATTTAATTAATTGATATTAAAGATCTGGCAATTTGTCAATTAAAAAATATAATACACAATTCTACCTGTTCGTAATATCATTCATAAGAAATAACATTTTAAATTTAGTAGAGTGAAAATCTACTTTGTTGATAAACAAATGATTAAATCATTTTACTTTCATAGGTTAACAGCTAATGCATGCATCAAATTTTGCAATTATGAAATTATATGGTTGCAATACGCAACGTAATTAATAATTACATAAAATAGTTTCTTTTAGTGAAATAATTATTTCACTTGAGTTATTCCTAAACGGCAGTAGCCACATATATTTCGTATTATATATGTATAAATATATATATTTATATTAACGTCCTGGCGAAATTTAACACATTGCTATTCCACCACTCAACCAGGAAACACACACACACAACAATCGTTCCCTCCGACATTTGCCAGATGCCGCAGCTGAGACTCGAAGTCAGGAGATATATACTCGGTATTTTAAATACGCCACAATACATCCATGCCAGGGTTCGAGCTCGGAACTTCTTAGTCTCAAGCCACACGTATACGCACGGAGTTACTGAGCCGACATATTTCGTTGAATAGCTCTAATGTTCATTTTATGTAATGTATAGGAATATGTAAATAACTTTATTGCACCCATAAATATTAAAATTAAATGCTATCAATATCGTTCTGAGGTAAATGTTTGTTTTTAAACTTGCAAACATTTGTGGGACCATATCTGGGTGACCGACCGAACATGATATAATACTAAGATAAAAATACGATAAAACAAACCCTTCACTAAAGATGTTCTTCCTCCCGGTTCTGAAAATATCGAATCCCGAATTCGTTCAATTCTTTTTTTCAAGTATTTTAAACATTTGACACCACTTAGTATATTTTATGTGGAATAATAATAGCGTACATATACTCACAGTACAGACGAAATGGAAATATTATAAATCCATTTCCAGGGGAAATGTGGTGGTGTGACAGACAGTATCCTATTGCATTTTTAGCAACTGTTGTTTAGATTACGAACCTTTTCGACCATCTATTTTTAAATAGATACCTACATAGTACATATATGTCTTGCGGCATTCTACCATCCATATTATATGACGAAGCTCCAGCCAATATTTGTTGAAGGACAGTCACTTTTGCCATACTGCAGTTATACCAACATTAAAGTGCTAACAGTTGAGTATCCGTACTTTGTGATATATATACGCTGATATTCAAGCAATCTGAGAAAACTGAGAAAAGACATAGGCAACATCAAAAATAAAAAAAAATGGATATTGCTTTACCAAAAGAAATAATACTGGCTAAAAACAAAATGTTAAATCATACAACAGTTTGGACTTAAAAATCTAATTTCCTTCGTCATTATCATAGAAATCACCTCGTCCATTTTGTTAGTTCCATTATTCCAAAATGTTAATTATATTGGTCAAAAATAACAAAAAAGAATATTGTTGTTTAATAATAAATTATACAAAAGTTACTTGTCAACTATAAATTATATAGATGTTATAATAGATAACAGGTAAAATAGAGCAGTGTTAGCAAAGACAGAAATCTCAAATGTTTTTCTAACCGCTTCCTAAGTCACCGACGCATCTAGAATTTTGTATTAGGTAAAGAGGTGCATCGACAGTTCCACGTCTCATTTTAGTCACAAACAAATTGTAAAATAGAATTTTGTTCCACGATGGAATCGAACCATCGATTCTCACTAGAAAGAAACTTGGCTACGATATCTCGCATATATTTGTTGTTAGTTGTAAATAAGTATTCCTCAAGGAACCTTAATCTATTTTGAGAAAAGAGAATGAGGTTTCCTTGAACCTGAAGGACTTAATTTTTCAAGGATTTTCATATATTTAACAATTTCAACTATATTTTTAATGTTTGATTCTTCGAAGTTGCCTTGTTATTTGACAGAAGACATTCAGTCCACAAATTTCTTAACATTCAAACATGAAATAAACTGCCAGTGAAATCTTTGATACTCTTAATAAACAAGAAAGCCTTATAATTAATGAAGTCCTTCTTCAACAAACTTTATTTCCTATGTTAAAGAATGATTACGATTTTGATCTAGAAGTTTACTGTTTGATGTGAGAGTTATTTATTTATTTACATCCTTTCGTTTTTCGCACCCCCCTAGAAATAGAACCTTGTAGCCTCTTATATAAATTAAACGCATCTCTAACACACAGGACCCTGACTTTAACACAATTATTTACAAAATAATTATTCATTGGTAGTATGACCAGAAAGAAGGTCCCTCTGAAAACCGCTTGCCGAGTTTGTGGCCGAGTCAATAAGTTGTTTCGTAAATTAAAATTAGCTGCAACAGTTCAGTCCATTGAACTAAGGAATACAACAGATTTTGAACCTGCCTCTCACGTAACATGATTTCAAAAGTAATAAACCGGTCCCTGGCAGTGGCTTTATCTTTTTTGTTTATTTCATATAACCTTTAACTTACGAAAGATGATTGTCAGACATGTTGATGCTAACTGAATTCGATATAAATAATCGTTTCCCAAACACTTTAAAAAAATAACATGATGGGACATCTATTATGCACCTACGCGTTTACAGAAAATTTTCAGTTTTGTAGTCCAAGTTTTGGAAGTGGCTCGAATTGTCTGTTATTTGTACACAATATTTTATTTAATAATCCACGGTGAATTTCATGTCATTTGGGCATGAAAACCTGGAAATTCATGGAATTTAATTAATTATTTTTGGCGGGAACGCTGAAAAACCTACTACAATTATTTTTTCGGTATGTAAAACGCTTGTAAATATAACACACACTAATAATTCCACATTCTAAGGCAATTAAACTTAATTGCTTAATTTTCTAAATTAGTATTGATTTTTCTTTACAAAACCAAACTTAATAAATTGACATTAACTACAAGGATTGGTTTATTTCAGGAGAATCAAAATTAAGAGAAACATGTCGTTATATTTATATTTTATAAATATTCCTGTTTTTTATGGTTATTTACGTAACAAGACCGGAAAGTAGTGAGCCCTGAAAGCCAGTGAGCCAAGTAAAGACACTCCGGGTGTGATGCTTACGATAAATTTTTTTTGCTACCGTTCTTTTATAGTCTCAAAATTAACGATACAAGTTTGATTATGGCATCTTTAATGAAACGAGTTTGATTGCCATCTTTGTCGCTGAAAATAATGTTTCCATTTTATTATTATGTGCAAGATAAATTAAAATTGCAAGTGTCAGAAAATTTGAAGTAAAATTCGAAATAAGTCAAATTATTTTCAGCTAATTCTGCTTCAATTTATGTCATTACTTGTTTTAGAAAAAACAGTACGGTTAAGAATTTATAACAGCACAAGTGCGGTAAAAAAGATTTTAACGAAACTCAAATTAATTTGTTTAATAGCCTATACCAACACCGACGTAGATAAAACTTTGTAACTTTAACAAAGTTCATAAAATTCAACTGACATGTCAGAGGCTTACTTTCAAAGAAAACAGGAATCATCATTTTTAATTTTTTCAGATACTACTGTAAACCAAAAGTGGCATGGAATCCGTAAAGGTTTTTTCATTATATCTCTCTGAAAACATAATGTATGTCTATAGAGTAGAGAAAGTCCATCTTTTTCGTGCGCTCGCACAGGAAAAACGTTCCCGTGCGCCAACTTGCAACGCCACAATAGCAGTTAATTTAGTTAGGAAATAAGCATAATATTCGATAAAATAAAATAAATTCAATATATATCACACTATGTTGCATTCTGCATCATTAAATTGTTAAATGTTAGCCTAAATATTATAATTATTAAGCCAGTATTTGTATTTTTTATGACATTACCTGTCATAAATATTTTGAGGCGGCCTACTTTTTCAATCATAATAAAACGTGATTGAAATTTCCTAATAATTTGTTAAATTTACTTTTATTTATTTTTGTGTTGTTGTTTGTCAAATTAAATTAAATTAAACATCACAAGTAATACAACCCCCTATATCTCTGAAGGTGCCTCATAATTACCTTGTGCGGGAGAACGCTACACATTTAGAAATAATGGACACACCCAATATCCGAATATGCTGGGATTAATTTCTGGTTTAGAAAAAATCCTAGCTCCTAGACCATACCTTTACCGCTCGCCCACGAAGCCACACAGAGAGGTATAAGAAAAATATAAAATAACCTAGGTATAACGATCCTTATATTACTTTACCGGGATAAACTAGTAAAGATGTACTTCCACTCAAAAAATTTGCCAAAAACAGACGATTACGGAAAGAAATAATTTATTGTAGTGTATGGTTAAGAGTAGCCGTACTTTGATACTAACGTTATTTCGCGGTATAATAAAAGGCACCATACTTTTTCTCTTTATGGCGTGGGGAAATTATATAGCAGAATTCTGTTTTGCCTAATAATTTATTTAATATTGTTACGCTTTAAGTATTATTTGTAAACATTCTAGCTAGTTACTTGCATTACATAATCATTTGATTATTTTTCGAGATATGGCTATAAATATAATGCAAGTGTGTGGTGACTAGTGTTGACAGCACTTTTGGTTAATTTTTGACAAATGGGCGCTATTCTGGTAATGTGTAATTCATAATACTTAATATAATCAGTCATTTAAAATTATGGTAACCCTTGAATTAGAAAATGATCACCAGTATAGGTGTTAGGAGATAAAACGTTGAACACAAATTGTTATATCAATTACGTAATCACAAAGATGAGTAAGTCCTTGATCTTGCCATAACCCTTAAGAATGCAGTTCGAAGAGACAGTGGTCCTGGACCCGGTTTTAAATTTTTTTCAAAACATAGATAGAGTCAAGGACGTTGCCTAGAGATATATCAGTGAACCGTTGTGTTGAAATACCCAAATTCACATAAAGAACTGCCAGCTGTGGTTTATGTTGTAATAACAAAAAGCCGCCCAATTACTTGGGGATCAGAACTTCCTCACCGTAATAAAACTCGACGGGTGGTGGAATTTATAATAAAAGTAATTTTTGACGTTTCAAAAAAGTCACATTTTGACGTTTCAAAAAAAGTCACTTTTTTTAACGTTTCAAAAAGTCACATTTTGACGTTTCAAAAAGTCACATTGGTGGAATGTCACTAATATTTTATTTAGACATTGGTACCAATTTTGCTCATCAATGAACTCAATCTGTTCCTTGACCTCTATAGAATGTGTTCCAAATTTGAAAGCTTTATATCAAAAACTGTAGCTGCTATCGCGAACCATACAGACACACACAGACAGAAAATTTTGTCTGTCTGAAATTTTGTGTATCATCATAATTCGTCGAAATTCGTCCAGAAATGCAATAAAAATTTTCAAAAATTTTTTTCACGAATACATATCTTCCTCACTTTGAGGGGTGAGGAAGTAATTGTAGCAAACGTGTTTGTCCTGTCAAACTATCAAACTAAATTTGGTTTTATTCATAACTTTTATAGATGCTAATCATTTCTTGCAACTTATTGTCGGTTTTCCAGGCTTGTCCACTATAATAATATGCTTTTAGTATGTACAAATTATTCTTTGCGATATCAAAATTTCGTCAAATTTTATTAATATCGATTTTATTGTTCCTTCTAAAACAAATACAACAGGTGTGTTCTGTATATTGTGGCCATGTTTATGAATAATGCCTAAATATTTAATAAATCATCGTACCTTGAAACAGCGTGCTATAATTTTATCTAACAATGTTAATGACATTATAAACAAATCGATATGTTTAATTTTAAAATAGTAAAAACTACGTCCTTTATTTAAATATTTCTCAAGGTACCCAAATAAAATTTTTGTAACAAACAATTGCTGGGCCTGGCCAGATATGTACGAACCTATGGTATTAAATTAAATGGGTAATAGTTCATAGCCAAAATTATTCATTGGCAAAAAATTACTCTAATAAAAGTTCAATATTTATTTTTTGTTATTAATAAACCATTTGAAACTACTAGCTTAAACGTTCGTCATTTTCTCACCTCTCAAGCCGGCATCGTGGATTTGAAATATTTGCATCTAACTTTCAGAATACAAAATTTACCGACATTCTATCAATTATCAACATTTCTTTTCGGTGATATGTATCCAAATTATTCGAAGAAAATTATAAATTAAAATCTTGAACACGTGCGCAAACCGACGAAGGCGGACGCTACAATCACAGTCACCTCACTTCGTCCCTCTGCTAGGTTAGAAGTACCGAAAGATTATCAATTTAGTTTCAAAGCCATGGCAGTATACGTGCCGTTTTAATGTATAAAATTGTAATTTTAGTGACTAAGTGCAGTTTTTATAAGTTTTAAGTATTATAAAAATGGATGTCAATAATATCAATCGTGTTACACTAATAGTGAACTCGTGGACATGATACTAATTTATGGAGAAGCTTTGCAAAATACCGCTGAAACTTCTAGACTAGGAACAACGACAACATCCTGATACTCATACTTGTTGTGTGAAACTCGTACTTGTTGTGTGAATAATGCAACATATTAGAGATACGGGTTCATTTTAAGCGCATCCTGGACTTGAGGGAGACCTATACGAGTTTTTAACGCAGAAAGGTGATAATTTTGGAACTTGATGATGATGATCCCTCACTGAAAACACGCAACAGTTGCCGCTGAACTTCATGTTTCAAACCGTATAGTTTGGCGTATATTTCGCGAAGCTCAATTTTATCCATTTGTCAACCAACTTGTATAAGCCTTACAATCTAAAGATCATCCCCATCGTATTCAGTTTTGCGAGTGGCTTTTACGACAAAAACAAAGAACCCGAATTTTGTTAACATATGATTTACAGATGAGGCCATGTTTACTCCGGCTACAGATCACATTTCGACAAGACATTTGAAGAAATTATTTGTTCTCCATTTAAAGAAGTGTTACATTAAAATCCTTAATGTTTATAAGAAAAATAGTTAAAAGGGAGGTTTAAGAGATGTATCAAAATATGTTTTTCTTACGCTTTTAATGTCGGAGAACCCTCAGCTCTCAGCATCATTACGTTTTTTTTGTACGTTACTTAATATTTTGTTCTATGAACTTTACAAATCATCGCGATTAACGGGAGAGATTGTACAGTTTAGTGATCGAAAAAAAATATTGTTTCTTATGTGCAATTATGTATGTTAATGTAAAACGGTCTCTGTCATATGCGAAGTATTAGTATTAATTACACCTTGTAAGAAATTTAATGTTACAATGTTAATTTATATATAAAATAACCTATTGCCAAACACAAATGTTAATGAGAATGAGAAATGCAAATAAACAGTCGATGTCGAGGCATAATCATTTTAAATAAAATCCAAGCAAATACGAGATATACAATAACTCGGTGCTGTAGTTGTAGTTTGTGAAATTAATAATCATTAAATATCAGTAATAAATAAAGCTCATTAGAAAGTCATTTCGTGATTGATTTAAAGAATATTCCATTTTGATGCAGACAATTTAAATCAATGGCAATCAATAATTTTGCTCTTTGATAATTTACATATATATGTACATGCTAGTCCATCCTTATGTAAATATTTGTCGCTCCAAATCTTAGACCCGAACTTTTTAAATCGACACGAACAACGCATATTTACGATACTGTCAATTTTTACATAGCAAATGCGTACAAAGTAGACGTAGGGAATTTGAATGTCATCCGAATTTAATCCTAATACTATATTCCGAAAAATGCACAATATAGGTAGTAATAAATAAATTGTAATTTCTGACAGTGCATTTACAAATGTGTAAGTACATGCAAACAGATTAAAAAATATATTATTTACGTCATGACTTCAAAATTCCCTTAGATTAATTGTAACATATTTACACACAACAAAATCCTAAAAATTTTGGGGTCTAGATTTTAGAGCCATAAATTTTAACATGGGACATAAATCATGATCCATGATTAAACTATATCGAAGAATTAGGAAACGAGTTTATAATTATCTATCTTTTTGATAAAAAAATTGGCATTTTTCCGTTCGAGCCTCGACACCTTGATTTCTTGGAATTTACTAACTAAATTTTAGAAAATCTTTGTATAACAAACAGAACACTAATTTTCAATACTCTCCGTTCCAGAATAAATTAAATTTTTTAGAAATAAATGTGTCAGTCATAAATAGTGTCTTTCTGTATCACAAATTAATGCCCACGCTAACAAGACAATTTGAGATAAATATGTAAAAAAAATGTATGATTTTGAATAAATCCAGGCTGTACGGCGGTTCTTTTAAAACTTTGGATTATACATATCTCAACTCTTTTAAACGCTATGTTGTAAAATGTCTGAAAGCAATGTCACACCTTCGTACGAGTTACTCATTTGTTTTGCACAAGTTAGGTGTCGGCTTTAGATTTTGTACACAATGTGTTTCTGCAGACCAGTGGAACTCTACTTTTAAAAAAGTGTACAATATTATATTGAAACTATTTCTCAAGAGTAATACAAATAATAAAACTAGTTTTTATGGTAATGAAAGTAACGTAAATCTTATGTAAGTATATATCGTAGTAAAAATATGTACGACGAATGTATTGAAATTAATGAAAATAATAATGAAAACAGTTGTAAAATGAATTAATATGGTAATATAAATAAAAATGTTGATAAATTAAGCATATAATAATGGTGGTACTGAAGTAAATAAATAATTGGTTCTAAAACTGGTAATAAAAATAATGAAATCGGTAATGAAAATACCGAAAGCAGTAATGAAAGTAATGAAATTATTATTGAATGTAATGAAATAAATGAAAGTAAAGAAAACATAATGAAACGATTGAAAATTTTATGTGTAGACCAGCGCTTGAGATTATATCCATTTTAAGAGTAAAAAAAGCTCACTTTACACTGCCGAAAGTGTAGTCTTAAAATTTACCCACCATGAAAGTGATTTATGAATATAACTGAAGCGAAATATGTGTATGAATGCAAGGAAATTTGCATAAAGATGTCGGAAGAGTAAAAATTTAGTGAAATAGAAGTTAATAAGTTTATAACTATCATCCTTGTTGCTATTTAAATAGGGCCATATGTGATATATAGCGCGTTTGCTAGAGCTGAGCAAACGTTATTAGATAAGTGAACGGCAAAATATTAAAATATTTTGTCGACCCACAAAAGTACAAGTTTCTTAGTATCGACAACACAATTAGAAAATTGCGCTCTATTAGAGGAAAACTTTAGTTAAAAGATTTGCAGTAGGCAGTGTCCGAATGCAATTATCATAATGACGTTATTGCATTATTGATTGTAACAGATCCTACAGCCTCGGCCGGTGGATAATGTTATTATGTCAAATACATCCGTGGCTACATAAAAGTTTGTTTATTATTTATGCAGCAAACAAAAATATTTCACCCTTGGCGTTATGGTATATTTTAAAAATTACCTTTAATTATTTTTTTCACTTTTTTTTAAAAGAAAAGATTTGGATTCTTCGTTTGATAACCAAACTACTCCACCGAGGGTTAACCTTAACCTATGTGAACAATTTGGCAGAAGTAATCAAGATAATAGCAATAAAACAATAAAATATGTATTTAAAATTCATCTTCAGAACATTCTGAGTAATACTAGTTGATTTAAGTGTTCTTTTATTATTTTTTTTATTTTGATATTCATCATATAATTGAAGGGGTGGATGGATAAGGGTGTTAATTAGCAAATTGCTAATTTGCCATAGAAATGTTTTTACCAACCTTTATTTACCAGAGACACGGAGTTATGTTGTTTTTTAGCTCCATTTATCCAGTACCTAAGTATCTAGTCGTATAAACGCAACAAGACATTGATGATAAGTTGTAAGCTTTATCGAATAGGATACTCCAATTTTTGAAATAATGTCAGTTAACACCTGTATCCATGCACCCCTTCAATTATTCTTTTAAGTAAAACGTGCTCTCAAAAAATAAACATACTGCTCAAAACAATTATCGCATATTTTAAAAAGACCCTATATAATTTTAATTGTTATCAAAACATCTGTTTAATTAATGTCTTGTTAATTTTCATATTGCCTCATTTTTACAGAATATGTGATAATTGTTTTGAATAGTGTATTATTATTAAACAAACAAAAGTGTTTTGCGGAATTTAATGATTTTTAAACACCATAACACCAAAACCCAGTCTAATTTACGATATGTTGTATTGAACGTAAAATTATTTGTTTGGCTAGCCGGTTTGTTAAAATATTGTGTATGGTGTTATGTCGGCCGTGCTAAAATAAAAGATCATTCACACTATTTTCCTTACTTTGGTATTTTGTCTATAATTCCTAATTTAAAAATCCTCACTGCACTTCCACTACAACACTAGCAAGTATTCCTATTCCAGAATCTCGTCCTATGTGAAAAGAAGGTACTCTATTTATTTTTCGTTTTGCTTCTTTCAGTCATGCTTG
>JANEYF010002498.1:57500-180000 GCA_029963845.1 Rhamnusium bicolor
TTAGTAGCAACTGCAAAAAATGTGACTTTAAATTTAATGTTCTAATTTTTATTGAATTATGCATTTTTAGTCCGAGTTGATTTGTCTGTGTGTATTAATTTACTGACTAAAATATATTTAAAAAACCTGTACGCGAGTTACTTTCCCGGTTTAGGTCGGAAAAGTAACTTTCTCATACTGTTTTATGATGGTTGCTTAGCAGCTGACTAAAATACTAGAATAGCGTATTTTGGGATCTGAAATTACGCCGAGAAAGTAGACACTTTACAGGCCGCCTAAGACATTTGCTTTATTTTTTATACAACGTTTTCGACTTCTGAGGCAACATGTCCAACGGCGCAGCCTCCGCTGCCTCGATAATTTCTGGTGAAGTACAGGAAAACAAATTTTCAATTTTCATCCTCTTTTATTTCCAGTTCAATTAAAGAACACAAAATACTTCGGCAAAAGGATTATAAAACGATTCTTTTCATAAAATACAATATGGCCATCTTTATTTACGTTGTTGCTTGGTTACTTGCATTTATTTTTAATACAAATTCAAAATTAAATTCCGGCACCAGAACTCTGGATTTTTTAGCATTTTTATGAAATGGATTGAAAATAACAGTACATTATTTTTTTATATTCCTTATTATGCTAGTGGGCAATCGCAATTAAATCTCAATCGCTTCTCTTTGTATGATACAAATTTATAAATCATCCAGAAGTGTGTGTGGCAATTTTATTTAATCCTCAATTAAATAAGGTGAGAGAATTACGACTTTGGTACCTTATTTAGGTATTATTTTAAGTATTTATTACTATTTGTAAATTAATGTCACCTTTTCTGTTGGAAATACTTTGGTATTTTAATTTTATTATACCTTTATTACTAAAGATCGCTTTGTCGGAGGATTTTTTCAATTTATTATATTGCGATTGACATTGGTGGATGGAGTTCCCATTGACTTGTTAGTATTCTGCTTTCACGTAGATACTTATGATCCTGAAATCCTCTTTGTTGTCGTTGCATATACCTACTTCGCACTGAAGAAGGCAAAAACCAGAAACCGGTCTGCGAATGGTGTACACGACAGCCTCAAAAAGGATTTTCATTTATTTTGTAAAAACCTTTTACTGGTGGGTAATCGTAATTAAAGCTTAATCGCTTTAATTTATTATTATTATTAATTACTTTCGCAGTGTTACTCGATTACGATGCAATTTAGATGAGAATTGAATAGGCGTTTCTCGTTGGCAGCCAAGTTCTTTTTGTTCCCATTTGAATCGATTGCATTTGAGTAGAATCAAAGCTGTCTAGTACTGCCCCACGGGTACCAACTGATTGAAGCAAAACAATTTATTAAAAACGGAAACATTTTTCGATGCCAGGTTGCCAATGAAAAATTTAGCCAATGAAAGCTTTATTGCCCCGTATGTGAAATGCTGTGATTCATTTATTATTATGCCGATTGGGCTAATAATTTGTGACAATATTTGTATTGTGCTATGGGAAAAGATAATTTTAATATTCTTTGAAGAAGTTGTCAATCACTTTAGTCAAAGTTAAATCAAGGACGATTATATTTAATTGAGGAATATATGTGTTATTAATTCTATGAATATAAAAATTAATTGATTAATTTTTATATTGAACACCGAGAATCTGTTTTGTTCATTAATTATATTTAATTGATTTATAAAGATGTAAACTCCAATATTTATTTAGATTCCGATTCAAAACGATTAATTAGTAAATTCGTCATCGTCATATATTATCCAATAATAGTTACCACTCACATGTAGTTATTACTACAACATTTTGGTCATTTGTATGTACCTATCAAATAAATATGAAGACAATATTGATATTACTATTTCCTTACGTGAACAAACATTTTAAAATGATATAATTATTTTTTACTTTTCCATATTCAGTGGTTCTGTATTCTATGCTGTTGAAGATTTTACTATTATTAATAAATAATCTTGCAAGTTCATTAAAGTCTTCATAAAATTTAAACTTTGCTGATAAAACCAAACCGGCTCAACTGAAAATCCAACTTGCAACTAAATTTTTGTTCTTCTACTGTAAATGTATTTAAAATTACTGTTTATAGATATATCGATTTTGAGGATATTTACATTTTATTTTCTTGATTGAAGAAAATGTTAGGTTCCAAATATTTTCTTAATCTAAACGGACGGAAATCAGTGGATTTATTAAAAGAGATCAGCCTTCAGCAAGTATTGAGCAATGAATAAATTTGTGAATATATTGCTACTGTAGAAAATAAATATATAGATCAGTGTTATACTCCTAACATTGATAAATGTTACCAACTTCTCGGGAAAAAATAGAAAAAAGGGATATCAAGCGTCGTGCAAGCTGGTTGCATGTATTTAGTATCCTCTAGCCACCCCAACGTCGAAATTGTAAATGAAACCTTGTGGTGACTGATATTAATAAACCATTGAAAAGTCTACTGAAAGTGACAATATGACTAAATTATTTGTTTTATACCTATTTAAGAAAGATTATTATATCTATTAATTTAAACTACAATTACATGTTAAATTATTTTATTAACTGCTAAAATGCGAATCGGCAATTTCCATAATATAGTAGACAGTATTGAAATAATGGTTTTCCCAATTGACCATAGATTGAATGGCCAGCGTATTATCTTGATCTTGACCTCGTCGCCATAAACTTTGAATGAGTACAAAATGAGTTTGAAAATTATCTGTATTATTATTTAGAAGTTGGTAGTTCTCATTTTAAACACTTTAAAATAATTTAATATGTAAATAATTGTAGTTTACAACATGAACAGAAAAAAGAAATTTTTCTTAATATTCAAAAGACGAAACACTATAATATAATGCATCATTCCTCTTTCAGTAGGCCTTTAAATGCTTGGCGTGGCTGCAAATGACAGATTACATGCAACTAGGTTCGGTACACGTCATTTAACGTATTCTTTTATTTATATAAATATGAAATGTGAAATAAAGATCAAAAAATGTCCAAAATATTTGAAGTCAAAGATTTCGGGCTAGCCAAGCATAACTGGCATAAAGGGCACTCCATCTCCAAGCGTTTCTAGACAACACTAACTCATTTGCGATTTAACCATGGCCAATTTCCTTCCAAACTGCACAAAATTAATATAGCTAAAAGCAACCTTTGCGAATGCGTAGCTATAAGTGATGTACGAGTAAACCATATTCTGTTCAATTGCAAACCCAAACAGAGAAAATTCAATCGTTTAATATATCACCTCCAGGAAATAGGTTTTGAAATGACTATCAGTGTGAATTATATCCTCGCAGAATTTTAAAGCATTTTAAGTTATTGTCGATTAATACCTACGAACAGTTAATAAAGGGTTTTTCAATAAGAGTGATATGTTTTTTTTTAACAAAACAACAAGGAATTGATGTAGACTAAAAATTTTTATTTTATTTTGAAGTTTAATCGATGCAATTATGTTCTGAAAATAACATCATTCAAATAGCCGCCTCTACTCCTCTTACAGGACCGAATCCGATGAACCCAATTTTCAAGCACTTTACTCAGTAAATCAGGCCTTATGTCACGTATACAGCGTTCAATTTCAATTTTAATGCATGAATTGTGTCTGGTTTATTGGCATAGACCAACGACTTCAAATAACCCCACAAAAAGCAGTCCAAAGGAGTTAAATCACAACTTTTTGGAGAGCAATTGACATTAGCATTTTTCGAAACAATCGCATCACCGAACTTTTCACTTAATGAATTGATTGTGTCATGGGCTGTGTGGCACGTAGCGCCGTCTTGTTGAAACCAGATGTTGGTTAATCAATATCATTCAATTCAGGCCAAAAAAAGTTCGTTAATCGATCAGTACCGCTCACCATTGACAGTAATGGCTTCTCCGTTGTCATTTTCAAAGAAATAAGGACCGATGATGCCACCATGCCAAAAACTACACCAAACAGTTACTTTTATGGAATATAAAGGTCTCACGTGTATAATTTGTGGATTTGCTTCACACCACTAACGACAATTTTGTTTATCGATCCACTGAGAAGAAAATGAGCTTCATCTGAGAAAATGATTTTATTAAAAAAAATAAACAGCACCATTTTCAAGTTGTTCTGAAGCAAAATCAGCGAATTCACGGCATTTTCGATGATCCAAAGGCTGCAATTCTTGTGTGAGAACAACTTTGTAAAGATGTAAACCAAAATCCTTCCGTAAAATACATCAGGTGGATGTTGCAGACAGTTCCAACTCTTGAGAATGCCTTGGAGTCGATAAATTTGGGTCTGAACGGCAGCAATATTCTCATTACTTCGAGTAGTTCTTTGTCTTACTGGCATGCGAACATTGTCTAAAGAAAAAGTACCCTCCAAATTTTCAACAGTTCGACGAATTGTGCGCACACTGAGCCATTTATGACGACCGTTAATTGGTAAAAGTGCACGATAAATTGCAATAAAAGAATGATTATTTTGATAAAAAAATTGGATAATTTCCAAACGTTGTTGAGGCGTGTATCTTTCCATTATTAAATTGCAAACTTTACTGAATACAACTGACAGTGACAGATAATTTTGACGTTTCAAATATGGCCACAATGTCAAATTGAAAACATATCACCCCTATTGAAAAACCTTTTATAATAATAAAAAAAATTATAATTATGCAAATTTCCTCTAGTTTTCCCCTTTTTTCTCCATCAGACCGTGGCCTTCTATTTTGTTTCTTATTTCGTTGCCATAAACATCTCCTGGGCGTAATGTGTGTCCATATGTTTTTCCTTCTCATGTTTTTCATACCCATACTTTATGCATTGTTGTTGTTTTTGTTTTTCCCTTCATCTTGGCAAATTACAAAAATCTGTGTAGCTCGCCAATGGGATATACCCAAGACCAACAAAAAGAAAAAAAGTTTTCGAGCGGACACCCGAAACCATTGGGCCATATCTAAACAAGTTTCAGCTAATGTGTTCTACTTGGATGGATAATAATTATTGAATAAAAACACTTGTAGGGCACAACACGTTTTCCTCAACTAGTTCCTCGTGAAATTTCACAATACAATCAATTTTACCATTTGTACCCCTCATATATCTCTTCTTTTTTTATTGCATTTAACATAAAGATTACTGTAATATTGATTTAATTTAATTAAATAGAGCCATGTATTTTTTATTTAATAATGAAAAAAATTGTTTGGTAATATTGGAATAACCTTATACTAATGTTTTAGTTTTTAGTACAATTACAAAAATGATTCTACGAAAACACGTTGAGGTTAGTATTACCACACAAATAAAACGCAAATTAATTTTTTTGTAAATTACATTAACATTGATTTAAAATAAAGAGAAAGTCATTTCCTTTGTGTGAATAAATGATATACATATTTTGGAATAGCTGTTTGATTTAATTTATCATCTCAATTTTTAATAATAAGTTATTAGCAATTATTGTTACAAATTAATGTAAACTAAATTAGTGCTTTATATTATGGCCAGTTTTTCACAAGTACCTCGTCTCTTAGATCATTCAACTTAAGTTTGTGAACACTAGTATAACATTTTAAAAGTTGAATTGTTATTTTGATTATAGCACCTATATTAAAATTAAAATTATTCAATTCATTTGAATTAAACAAAAATCTATTTTGCTTCATTCTTATCCCTATTGCACTTATTAATGGCCTCTTCAACAATATAAAGTAATGATTTTCATTGTCCGCCTTTTTTTATATTCAGTGTAGTTTCATAAATTTATTTGTGGTCTTCCTTCGCGCAGTAATTCCTCATCCTAATATCACGAGTATTCCCGCATACTGTAAAAAAATCCACATTCCTGCTGCATTCGCATTTTTTTCTTTTGGGCGTAATATTGTTTTTTTTCATGATCATGTAAGTCGTATCATTTCAGATAATATATTAACTTCATAGATTTACCTTGAATTTTATCGAAAATAATCTATTTTCTCAGTTTTTTTGCTTATCACATTTTACAAGAAAACAAGCTACCCAATTTCTGATAACAAATTTGAAGTCGACGACGACGGTAATTTGAAGTCGACGACAACGGTCGATATTCTATCTGATTACTCATTTTGGAAATGCTGTGTTGTATCAAATAACTGCGGATTTATTGATATTTTATAAAATCGGATTTTACAGTATTTTCCAAGCCCCCGTAAGATTTCAATATTGATTGTGAAATACACACTTTAGTCAAATTTAACCAACCTTTCCAAGTACATAACTAAGGCTTACCTTTCGGTTTTCATTATGTATACCAGACCCTATTCCTGTTTGAGTCCTGGACCAGGTTAGTCCTCTGTTAAGGAAGTCTGGTGTATCTCCCTCCCATAGCGATCTGGTATGATCACCTCGAAAGGATTGTACAAGGAGGGGGAAGTTTAACAGGGTTCCCATTGCTACAGTGGGGATCGATCACGTTATATCCAAGCACGCCAATCTTTGTATCTGGCTTAGTTTATTTGAAGCTGTTGCTTGCAGCACTTTAAGCCACCATACCACAGCTGTATATGTAATTGAGGGTCTTACAACCGTGGTATAGAGCCAATACAGCAGACCAGCCTTGAGTTCCCTGGTTTTTCCACAGATTCGTCTAATTACTGTTAGGGTAATTTCCGATTTCCGTTTTATTGGTCAATGTGTTGGTTCCAGGTAAGTTTGGAGTCAATCATGATTCTAAGATACTACCCCAGACAGTGTTATTTCTTCACCTAGGAGTTTTAGAGGTGTTAGACCCTCCAGGTTTCTTCTCTTGGTGAATGGGAACTGATTTTTTGGGGACTTATCTTAAGTCCCTCCTTCTTCACCCATTCCTGAGTGACGTTTAGGGCTTTCTGCATTAGTTTCCTAACCGTGCTATTAAATTTACCCCTAACTGTGATGACTATATTGTCAGCATAGCCTTGGACGGTAAATAATTTTCTGCAAAATGTTTCAGGAATCTCGTCTACTACATGATTCCACAAGAGAGGGATAGTACCCCCTGTGGGCACCCTGCCAAGTATAGATCTGAATACCATCCTGCTTTTGAACATGTTCGCGACCCATCTGCAGAAGGTGGGGTTGATCCCATGTTCTCTGGCAGCTCTAGTAATTAAAGAAAAATAGGTGTTACCGAAACCCCTCGATATTAAGGAGGGCTCCTCCCTAACACTCTAACACTTTGTTCAAACAAAATTTGATGAGTTTCAAGAAATTCGACTTATTTTTCTGGTTAAACGATTTCGGTCAGCCAAGAATCGTAAAATTGGGCAGATTAACGATTTTCGAGTTATGGCCACGTTGGACCATCAAAACTGTGTTTCAACATTACACGAAAGAATTATCGTAGTAGCATATTCTCCATAAAAATATACAAAAATGTTCGTATAAATGTGTGTCAGACTTTTGTATTACTGCAAACATGAACAATATATTTTCAAAAGGAAATCTTTCAATGTAGCTGTTAGAAGTTATGGTGAATGCAATACCGTCTGGTCGGGGAAAGAAGACGCGCGTTAAGAATGTGGTTCCTGCATTCCATTCACAATTGAGCGTAAATGAAATAAATGAATTAGTGCATATCAAATTTTTGTTATCGTTTGCCTGCGCACCTACCCATTGGGAGAGATATTATTGCTAGCATATAGTTTCACAAAAGCTGGCTTCTTATCGGCAATACTCTCCCTTGCCGCGCGGGCCTTCTTTTCGCTGGCTGGATAGTATTCAGGAAATCCACAATAGGGAACTTGCAAATTTTTTTTTTACTTCATAAAAATGTTCTACAATACTAAAAAATAAGATATGCAAAATATGACGCCTTAATTCCCAATAATAAATTTGTTATAAATTATTAAAGTTTCGCGCGCGAGCAAACCGTTTCAAACAGGTTCAAAAGCGCGGGAGTAGTCGTGACATCACACCATACAATTTACAAGCGCCGACGGAGATCCCAGCACTCGACCGCTTGATTTCAGCTGTAAAAATACCAGCATCGCCATAAATTTTAAGTGTATACTTAAAATGGAAACAAAAAACTCCTTATTTTAAATATTGCATTGTACCGTTGTGTAAGAATACTACAGTGAAAGTGCCAGATAAAATATTTATAATATTGCCAAAAGATAAGATTCGTCGATCAAAATGGCTAAAAGCGTGTAGAAGAAATGAAAAAGACATTTCACAGAGCAATAGGTCTCTACATGTGTGTGAAGATCATTTTAATGTAAGTATTATTAAATACTATATGTCTATCTACTAGTTTTTCGCAGGCGGGCAATAAAATATTCCGAATTCCGAATTATTGAATTTTAATTAGGGTAGGATTAAGTAAAGAAAGAATGTGTATACAATGTTAGAAAATAAGAAGATTAGTAGATAGAATGTAATTTAGTGATACTAAGTAAAGGTAATTTCCTGGTGCGAAAGTAAGCAGCTATTTATTATTGTACTCTTCGCAAATACGATTACGAAGAGTATATTGCATTTGATCGGGACATTTCTAAAATCGTTAATATCGCTCGCAGAGAAAAAATCGTCATCGAATTCTGAACAACTTTCAAAATGCCCGTCTGTTCATCTGTCCGTCCGTCTGTCCGTCCGTCACGTTTCTTGTAAGCACGATAACTAAAGAAAGAAAAGTCCGATCGAATTGAAATTTGGGCTATAAGTTAGTGTTAGCTAGAGGAAGAAATCCATTGTTTTCGAAAAAAATCAAATAGTAAATAAAAAAGTTGTAGGACATTTTATTTAAAAATATGAATCTACAGAGGGTTGCAATTTTCAATGTGCTACTAAAATTGAAGTAATTTTCTATAGACACCAAAATGCTGTAAAATATACTACCACAAATTTCGCCTACGCAGTCGGCATCATCGGGAGATGAAAAAAAATTGAAAATTAAATATGTGATCAATATATTAGGTATTGTAAGAATGAATCTTAGTTTATACTATAAAATATACTGCCACGCGTTTCGCCAATACAGTCAGCACCATCGGGTGAGAAAATTAAATATGTAGTCAATACATTAGGTATTGTAAGAATGAAGTTTATAAGACAAACACAAGATTCTTTTCAAAAAACTGCGAAGCGTATCCTACAGAATGTGCAACAATTATATAAAAGTTAAATAACACTACTGTCTGCGAAGAGTAAAATGTTTACCTCTAGTATATATTATAGTATATTGCAAATACCTTTCCCTTGCCCTTTAATTTATTCTATTCAAATCTTACATTTATCTATTATGTGAATAATAACACCACACAATCACTCATTTCCCTTGCCCCAAAACATAGTACGAATATACCTACGATAGGTAATTATACATTTCCTTTGCAGCAAATGTCTTCTATAGAGACACTTTACGCGTGTGTACAAAAAAAACACGAAAAATCTAAATTCTTTCAAACATAAGACTATGTCTGCTAAAAATGCTTAGTTGCGACTAAGCATTTTGTAGTTATTTCTTTTTTATTCCGTGATCAAGTCATAACTATTTTATGTTTATAAATTATTACTAAAAGCTAAAAAAATACGTACTTCTCTGCCTTGACTCCGCGGACCTCTCCAAGGGAAAAACTTTCACTATTTTGTATAAAAGATGCCACCATAAACATATCCACTTTAGGCAAATTATCAGATTGGCCCTTTGAAAAACCTTGTTCAGTCATTTTAAAATATCTGTACAACTACAATAAGCGGTACTATAAAACACAATTATATATTTATATCAGAACAGTCACTAACAAATCAACCACAGTCTAATAACACCATATTGTACATATGTTTATATAGAATGTCATTGTTAATTTGTTTGTATTATTATTTTTAAGTATTTTATGAATGAATTGATTTTTAGTTTTCTTTTTTCTGTATATATGTATATATTAATATAAATCTTACTCTGTACCCCATACAAGTTGTAAATAATCTACTTAATTGTGAATAAAGATTTTAAATTGGAATTGGAATTGGTAAACATCTGATTGTGTTGCTTCCCGGCGCGACGACTACCGAATATTGTATGGTGTGACGTCACAGTCAATAGTAGCTCGTTTCGGGCCACTTCAATTTTATCGCTGTTTAGATCCTTCATACTGATCGCGTGGAATTAGAAATCTTATTTTTTTGTGAAGTACACGTTTTATTACAACGTTACGCTATGTTTTTTTAGTATTATTTTTATTTTTAAAATTATAGGCAAGTTCCCTATTCCTGACAAATATTTATTTTTTATGGTTACAGTAGCTTTGATAATAGTTCCTCTTGTGTGACAAAAGGTATAGAAGAAATTAACTATTTCATCAGACTCTACAGGAAATCGTTTAAAGGCGTGAGGTCGAGTGATGACAAGGCAACGGCCAGATCAGTCCATCCATTTTCATATGTAATATTTAACTAAAACATTGCTCATCTAAAAATCTGACAATTTTAAGGAATTTTTGCCTCCTGGGCAAAATGTTTTGCCATTCTATATACAGCGTTTTGATATTAGCAAGTCCACTTAAAATTCAGAGTACATAACATTTTCAGATTTATTGCGAGGTGTCGTGTTTTTTGTGATGTATAAACTGGCGATTATGAACACTTTTCTGAAGATTTGGTTGAAAATCTTGTTATAGATTATTTGTATGTAGCAATACGCTCCTACAATTGTTTCGTGCAATTTTGAAACACATTGTATATGTTTATTTTAGCGACAAAGCAGTCATCAGAGTTTCAGAAACGCAAATATTTTAATTACTTCACGTTCACTGCACATTCCACTGTACTTTTATTTATTTGTAGAAAATAATAAATATTAATATCGTTATATAATGTATTATTATATAATTTAAAAATTATTAAAAAAAAGTAGTTTTCTTAATGTATTACGCTGTGTAAGTTGTTGCTCTGATTATTAACAATTATTTTTATTAATAACGTTTTAAAATCATCGTTACATATGCTCAGTGGCGGCTGCTCCTAAGGGGCACATGAGCACGTGCCCCCCAAAGCAAATTCAGCTTAGCTAGTTAATTAGTCAATTTCTAATTTCTATTTATTTTTATCCATTTTAACATTTTTATCAACATAATAAACCCCAAAACTAATTTCCGACGCTATCGCTGCGTTACAACTTGAGTTTGCCAATATCTACTTCCCAAAGGGCACAAGATGAGTTGTGTACGGAGATCGCGTCATGTTTCTGCATCAAGCTAGATTTTGTTTACGGCATTGCTATGGCAACGACCCCCCCTTATGCTCTAATGCGGGCACAGTTCACTTGTGTACACCCACAGACCACATAGACTTGTTGTAAGGAACAGGAACCAAGGTATGAAGCCACCGCGGAGCCTGGCCGGTGCCTAGCAGTCGCATGGCGATCAGTATGATTTATGCAATCGAGCTGTAAAGATCTATTGTTAATGAGATATTTGTATGTAATAAAGGGTAAATGTGTTGTTGAAGTGTGTCCTAACCGAAGTGACACCGGTACCAGTGTAAATGAAAATTTTTCCTTTTTTCAGTAAGTAGTAATTAAGAGTTATTTGTTATTTAATTTAAATTTTAAGCAATCTGCCTACGCCATGTGTACCTGCGCTCCAGCATGTTTGCAGGACTGGAGTAGTAAATTGTGTCAAATTATTTAGTTTACAACTCGGTGGTTTACAAACATAAAACTAAGTCGACATTTGTATAAAATGGTATTTTAATGCCATTTTTTTTACCTATACGAATTTTATTATATTTATTTTTAAGCATGTTATTATAATACATTTGATTTAAAAAAATACCTCGAATATTTTCATACGGATTTTATTATATTTATTTTACTACATAATAAAAATTAAAATACTTACTTAATATTTTATTAGGAAGAATATTTAATCTTATGTGTAAAGTAACTTATTTTAAATAGTCTCTCTTTTTTTCTGTAATATCAGACAGCATGGGGGATGGAATAATAATCCAACTAGCCGCCAATTTTAATCTGCATATAAAAAATTGTTGATTCATATGCAAATTAAAGAAACATTCTCTGGAAATTGCATTCCTTTGGAAAATATATTTCTATTTTAAATTGTAGTTCTGCAATAGACAAAATAAATTTAACTTGCAATAAATTTAGAGCCCATGATATATCTGAAACTGAATATAACTTTAATTTTTCTTTAGAGTTGTCGGAGTACAACGAATATATTATGGTGTATAGTGGCTTTGTGGTAAAATCAATTTTAAAATCGTTAAAATGTGAAGAATGTATAAACGCTTTATTTTCAATAAACAGGGAAAATTTACATGAACTAATATTTGTAAAAGACCGCGGTGGTCTTATTTATCCGTCATCTGATGTCATACAAATATGTAAGGAAACAGAAAAACATTTAAGACATTTTAAAACTGAAAAAAAATATTCAAATAGATTTGAAGCTAAAAATTAAAATTATGTGTAGTGTTTTAAAAAAGTTTCAAAATTCAAATATTTTTAATGATTTAGAAATTCACCAATTGGATAATTTCCCGAGTAATTTCCCTAATAATACCAATCATATTATTGAAATTATAAGGGCAATTTCAGAAACTTACATTAAAATTAGAGGTCATCATTTTACAAAAATGTTTCATAACTGTTTATGTACTAGATCTTAAAGTGGGAGGACACCTTTGCAAATTTTTGCTTATTTTTTAAGCAGCACACGATTTTGAGAACAAAGAATATTGTGAATGGTTCTCTGGTAAGTTAATTTTAATATACAATTTCAAAATGTCAAATGTGTGCCCCCCTATAAAATTAACCACGAGCCGCCACTGCATATGCTTATGCAAGACATTGTGATTAGCTGTTGAAGGATTTCGGTTCACTGAAAATGTAATGCCATTTAGACAGGGTTGGTTGCCCACCAAATTACTAAGGGTGAAGACACAACACAGCGGTGCGACGTCGCATCGCAAAAACGACGTCGCACGGCGATGCGATGCGATGACGCAACGTTAAAACTTCATCGCCACGGCATCGCAGAGAAGACGCTTCTAGTGAGATGTGGACCGCACAATACGTGTCCTACGTCTGTTGCAGGCCACAACAGTGCGGTGCGACGACGCAACGCAAAAACGACGTCGCACCGCAATGCGATGCGATGAACGTTCCTTGCACGGCCACAGAAGACCTATACCAGAAGCGACACGTTGATATATGTAAACCAAATAAGCTGCTGGCAACATAAAACATTTTTTTCCAATAAAATAAATCATTTTTATACAATACTAAAGGATATAAACGAGATTTGTTTCGCAATCCGTAGTACAAATCTAGCCATATGCATAAATATAAAAATAAATATTTGATTAACAATAACATGCAAAATACAATAAAAGATTTATAGGTTGACAATAATACCACCAAAAAGATGGCGCATAAAAATTCAATATTGGCGGGAAGGCAGAGAATCGTTATAGTCCGGGAGCTGGCGACACTTTTCATTGTCTCATTTCATAAAACTTGATTTATCTTTTTATTTTGTAATATTAATATCACTGATCAAGAAAATGAATTCCTGCCATCTCGTTGGCGGGACAACGATTGTCAGCGGTATGCCAAATATGTTAAAAAAAAGTACAAATGTTTTAAATAATAAAAGTTGAAACTTATTTCGACTTTTTAATAACATTTAAATAAGACATAAAATGACCTCCTGCCACTTTTTCGGTAGAGCGATCTATTCCTGCCATAATTTTATTTATGTAAAAAAAACAATTATCAATTGATATAAATCATAAAAGTTCAAAATTTTTTTATCATTTCATCAATAATTAAGATAACTAAAAAACATATCCTGCCAGTCATTTGATGGGACTTGGCTTCGGCAGGAGCTAGTAAAGTAGTAGGATCTACTAGTTTAGATCTGTGACATAAAAACAGAATAGAAAAAAAATATCAATTAATATGAATCATAAAAGTTCAAATTTTTTTTACCATTTCTTGAATAATTATTATAATTAAAAAACATATCCTGCCTGACATCTGATGGGACCTGGCTTCGGCAGGAGCAAAGTTGTTGAGCGCGAACAACTTTATTCGCTATTTCTAGGCTTCCAAATTCCAAATCCAAACGTTCTCAATGCGTTTTGATACTCTGGAGAAATTCATTTGTGAACTGTACGGCTTTGAAACAATGAGCAACGTGAATGAAGTACGATTAGCAACGTTCAAGAAAGCCTATAAATTCAAGGACACCCAGGAACAGCTCAAATTACAGTCGACAAGTTTTGATGGATACATATTACCCCCGTGCAAAGTGGAATTGCAACAACAAATTCTGAGGGCTATTTATATTTCCAGTGTGTGGTGTAATGCACACTTCCAACACTCGACGTTGCTATCTCCTGCCGATTGTGGATGGAAAGAAGCTAATAATAAGCTGAAGTTCTTATTGTTTGAGGGTGACCAGGTACCAACTTTAATCAGTGACATAATTATGGATAAAATTGCTGAAACCGACGACGCAGGTAATAATAATATTTTCTCTACTGAGTAATTAATAATAGATAAAACAATGCCACTAATATTCAAATTATTTATAATCAATTTACAGAATCTGATATGGCAACTAATGAACAAGATGACAATGATACAATGGAGCATATTCAACGTGACAGTGATTCCAGCGATAGTGATGATTCTGAAACCGAAGATTTATCCACTTTTGTAGAAACTGTTTACGAATATATCGACGAAGATTCGCTTCTATAAACTTTTCAATATTACATATTTTTTGTGCAAAAATAAATATAAAATAATCTTACGCGTTGAAACACATTCCTTTCTGTTATTATGTCACAGAACCTACTACTTTACTAGCTCCTGCCGAAGCCAGGTCCCATCAGATGTCAGGCAGGATATGTTTTTTAATTATAATAATTATTCAAGAAATGGTAAAAAAAATTTGAACTTTTATGATTCATATTAATTGATATTTTTTTTCTATTCTGTTTTTATGTCACAGATCTAAACTAGTAGATCCTACTACTTTACTAGCTCCTGCCGAAGCCAAGTCCCATCAAATGACTGGCAGGATATGTTTTTTAGTTATCTTAATTATTGATGAAATGATAAAAAAATTTTGAACTTTTATGATTTATATCAATTGATAATTTTTTTTACATAAATAAAATTATGGCAGGAGTAGATCGGTCTACCGAAAAAGTGGCAGGAGGTCGTTTTATGTCTTATTTAAATGTTATTAAAAAATTGATGAAGTTTCAACTTTTATTATTTTCAACAATTAAACTTTTTTTTTAACATAATTACCATATCACGGTCAATCAGTGTGCCGTTGGTACTCCTGCAGGAATCGATTTTAGGTTTTTATAGCTTCGATATGATACAAATAAAGTAAAACTAATCGTTATGAAATCTTACAAAATTTAGTGTCGCCAGCTCCCGGACTATTAGGTTTTCTGTGGCATGGCATTGTACGAGACACGAGAAGACCCTGCTCAGTTTTCTAGTGGACATCTTGTACACACGCAACCTGTTGGCACAGCAGACTAAGTCGCGTATAAAAGACAACCAGACTTCCATGATTTGCGCGTGCGTTGCTTGAGAGAATCATTCCCGATCTCAAGTGAAAACACAACACTGCGGTGCGACGTCGTATCGCAGAAATCAACGACGTCGTGGAAATTTGCGATGCGTCGTCGCACCGCAGTGTTGTGGGTTCGCCCAGGATTTATACTAAGCGACGTCGCATTGCAAATTTCTACGACGTCGTTGATTTCTGCGATGCGACGTCGCACCGCTGTGTTGTGTTTTCACCGTAACAGTAGCCTTATTGTAAAAAAAAAAATAATTTATTTTATACATTGAATGTGGTATTAGGTGGAAAATTTGTATTTTACGGTGTTTTAAGGGAATAGTTTTTTACTCTTGATAATATTTTAATAAATCAAGTGATGTCTTAATCAGTGGAATGGCTTCTATGGTAAACACATTTCCGCTTACTAATTTTTTTGCCGCTTATTTTATCCGTCCTATTTCCTCTACCAAGGCCAACACTCACACACTTAACATTAAATTTTGCCGAGCTCCCTTTGTTGAGGGATAGGTATCTCTAACGGGCCAGATACATGGAATCCACAGTTTAACAGTGGTGGCGCGAGCAGGTGCACTCATTTACTAAACCTCATTGGCGAAACTAGATTTTATATAAACATTAAAATATTACTAATAAAGGTATAATAAAAAATAAAGTACCAGTACCAGTATTCCAACAAGAAGGTAAAATTAATTTACAAATAGTAATAAATACTAAAAATAGTACCCAAATAAGTTACCAAAGTCGTAATCCTTGGTTTTAAATTGGTTGCAAGTGTATCAACAATGGTATCCTTGGATTTTAAACCAAGTTCAGCTGAACTTTGGTTGAACCATGTTCGTACAACCGGCGCTTATGATTCTAAAATCTTCCTTGTTGTCATTGCGTATACCTGCTTCGCACTGAAGAAGGCAAAAACCAGAAACCGGTCTGCGAATGGTGTACTTCAAGAAGAATGTCCGTTTATTTGGTAAAAATCTTTTACTAGTTGTCAATCGCACTTAAAGCTGAATCACTTCTCTTTGTATGATACAAATTTATAAATCAGAAAGTGGATGGCAATTTTATTTAATCTGCAGTTAAATGAAGTGAGAGTATTACGACTTTAGTATCTTATTTAGGTATTATTTTTATATTGTGAGCTAAAGTTCAAAAATTATTATTGGGTGGTCAATTTATTAAAGAAGAAAAAAATTTACGTGTATTGTCATGGTATTTTAAAAACATTACATCATTTATCCAGAGTAAAGAAACTAACTTACTTTACCAATTACTATCAGGAGCTGAAATATTGTTTCAATATAGTGTGGTTAGTATTGACCCCCATTCAGAATCGTTGACGAGATAAATACGTACATATATAAATTTTTTGTTTCAGGTAAGTCGCCGTCGTCGATTCAGAGATTTTAAGGTAATTACTTTTTTTTATTTTATTCATGTAGCTTACAGATTGATTAGGTATTATGTCGATACATTATCTAGGCATTCACCATTCGCCATAAAATGTTGATGCCTACTAGACTGTATTCGCTTAGAAAAGGGACATTTACACCATTCTGTGATGGGCAACCTTGTACTTCAGCGCACTGTATGTGGCGTGTCCTCAACAGTAAATAAGAATCGATCCCAGGAAAACCAAGATCTCTATGTAATCGACAATTTATTAATTAAATGCATTGACACTACTACATGGACTATCAGAAAGTATATCAATTTTTGCACACTTATGACGTATGCTCTTTTCAAAATGAATGCAGTCTATACTTTGTTGCTTGAATCTTTGCTTGTGTGTCAAATTAGTTACGACCTGCGTCCTAAGCAATGCATTTATAGGATAAGCAAATATAAAAATACGTATACGGCTGTCATAAGAAAAAACGCGTATTCAACAGAGGAATAAAATTGAGTAAAAGGAGTGTAAAAGTTTAAACTATATTAAAACATACATTATTAGGTTTAGGTAATTATTTTTTGTTTCTGAAGTTACATATTGAAAACAAAAATAAAAGAGTATAATAAGTAAAAAATCAAGTACAAAATGCGTATTTTATAAAGAAGTAATTGAAAAATACGACGATATTTAAAGCATAAAAGCAAATATTTTATTAAAGATAAAACACGTATTTACATAATGCTAAAGAAAACCTGTGTATACTCATATTTTTGTGACGGGTATAAGGGGGAAAAAAGAACAACTTAATTTTTTTATTTTTATTTATTTGTTGAAATACAAAAATATTTTATGAACAATACTAAACAGCTATTATTTATCGTTATTTTCGTTGCAAATTGAAATATTTTGCCAGAAAACCAGTCTAGTGTATGGCCCAAATTGTTTAATATAGAGTCCCTTTTCTCAGAGCTTATTCCACATTGCGTATTACGAAAAATGGGTCACATAAGGTTAATATTTTTTTAAACTCTTGCAGGATGTCAATATCAGTAAATGTATCATTTTTAAGAGTCCTGTAACTGAGCGAAAGCTTTCCTTTTATAAATATCATATCTGAGATCTCACGCAAGTAAGGCTTAGGATTTAATTTATTAATTTTCGTAATTGAGGAACAATTTTTCCATTCGGCTATTTCATTGATGCTGGCACATTTAACCGACACATGGCCACTAGCTGAAATTTCTACTGCCTCAGTGAAGTCGTTAAAATGATAGGTTTTTTCTATTTCTTCAAACTTAATTCCACTTGATGATAGAAACTGCTGACATATAACTGTACAGGTTCAAAATATTTCAAATGGAGTTTTTCTATGCCGATTTCATGGCTATTACTAAGAAAAATCAAAGAAATTATCAATGTCCAATTTTTGTTTTGACTGGTACAGTTATCATTCCAAATCACAATTTGTTTTATATCTCTATTAGTTTTTAAAAATTCATAAAATGTGCTGCTTTCTTTTCGCTTTTCCTCCGTGCCACAAGACTGTTTAGTAAAGAGAACCTTTTTGCACATGTCAATTCTCGGTAACATGATGACCTTTTGTAAATCAGCAGACACAACTAGAACATCTTTTTGGCCCGGTTTCCTTTTATTTGCTTCGTCAACGTCCTTTTTATAAACTACCCGAGTATATTCCACATATTTGAGATGTTCTTTCCATAATTTACATATTTCACAATCATGATCTAACGATTGTTTAGTGTGACTTGCATTGTTGAAGGAAAATGTTTACATTTTTTCACATTCTTCATTTTCAAGTTTGGTAAAAGCAATATTTAACCTTTTTCTTCTGTTCTGTATAAATCATATAAACAAGAAAAATTGAGGAACTTTTCTTTAAAATCATTATACATTAAAGAAACATTTATATCGCTTGGTAGATATAGCCTATAAGGTGCGTGTTCCCCTCGATAGTGCGAATTTGCAGGATTAAAACTTATAGGTATGATTTCTTACATCATTTCTTTTTTAGAACATTCTTTTCGCCCTCTTCCGTCTTTAATGCTTAGGGTACCTGAGGAGATATTGTAGATATTACTAATAATTCAATCACAATTCCTTTTATACCCCAGAGTTGTTTAAAAAAATGTCTTACAAACAGTTCTTTTGGTTTCAATCTCATCCTTCAAAAGATATTGGTAAATGGACATTTTCTTATTCTCACTGCTTGGTTTATATCGCCTTTGGACTTCATTTATTATATAAAATGAAAACTTTTTGTTCATGCCAAGATAAATTCCAGTAATATTAGTTAATACACTTATTACAACCAGGAAGTACAACATGTTTGTTTACGCACGAGGCTTGCTTTTTTATTTTACGTTCATCTGGACTTTCAGAGTATAACTTTCTTTTTCTTACTGTGCCAGAGGGTTCATTTGTGTCGTTAGATACCTCAGGATTTAAAGTTACAATTTCGGTTTGACGTTCGACTTGATCAAAATATACAATAAGAAAGAGAGTGGTAAATAAACTAAGAATACTTACAAACACATCACTAGCACACAAATCTACGCACATTTTTTACTTATTTTTAAAATATTTTTACTTAATTCCACCTACGATTGATAATGTGAATGTTTATGTTAACAAACATTTGAGATATTGCAGGAATTTGGTGTATTATTGTTAGTAATTTCTATTAATGATGCCTCTGGATCAGGGTTAGCATTTTCTTGTTGAAATTGTTCACCTTGATCTCTCAAGATATCTAAAAGACAAGAAATGGTATGAGTAATATAAAAAGTGTTGTTATCTAAGCACTTAAAAATTTAACATTTATTCCATCTTGAAAATGTGAATTTTAATTGTATCATGCGAAATTAAAAATCTTCATACTTACCATCATGTGGAAGACAGGAACTTGGTGTATTATTATCGATGATGCCTCAGGATCTGGATTAGTATTTTCTCGAAATTGTTCAGCTGAATCAAGATCTAAAACAGCAAAAAGATACAGTTTTTATATTATTTTCCTTTAAAATTATGAAAATTGAAAATTAATACAATATTCTGGACTTTTTCATGTTCCCTGTACTAGGTATATTGAAATTTTGTATCTCATTTTTCATAACTGTCTCATTAAAAAGACATCACCCAGTATCTAAATGTCGTTCTGAGACATACTGTGTATAAAGTAAATAAGTCAAATAGATACAATAATACGATACCTAATGTGAATTTTAATTTTATCGTGCAAAAATAAAGAATATTTTTACTTACGACCATCTGGAAGAATGCAAAAACTCTCTGACATTTTAACAAATTCAATCAATCAAATAGAACTTTATTAAACATTAACAAATAACATATGTAGAAGGTGGATCAGATAATTTATCTGCTATATTTTTACAATACTAAACAAACGGTCAAATGTCAAATCTGGTACAATACCATACAACTGCAGATTATAGATCTGTTCATCAGTGTTGATTCTAGCAGATTCAAGCAAATTTATCTATTTTCAACTTATGTTAAATCTCTCCCCGTTTCTCAATTTTCTTAGCTAAAACTTGCTAGAATTAAAACTAATAAACAAATCTTATGAAATACCCTAAAAATAACTACATTTGGCGTTCTATTTGAATTTGCGTTTAGTGGCGTCACGAAAGTTTGACTTAATTTCGTAAATTGCATAAAAACTACGTTTAATTTAAAATTATGTAGTAGAATAGGAATTCATAAAACTTTTATTTTTTTTTATTTGTTACTTTTTACTTTCTTATACCTAAATAAGGAAATATAGTAATCGTGATTTTTTTTCAACCTCAAGATTTTGATTGATTTATACGTTTTGAACCCTCCTGAATCCATTCTATTTTCCGAATGATGTCTGCCGGTGCGTGTGTTTGTGGATGTGTGTGTGTGTATGTGTGTATCCGTGATAACTCAAAAAATACTAATGGGAGACTTCCCAAATTTGGCAGTTAAGATTGTCGACAACATTTTAGGTGACACATTAAATTTGGTGAATGTGGTACCTCCAGAAGAGACTTAATGAATGAAAGAAGAAAAAAGGCATAATTTCTGGACGAATCTCGACCAATTATAATGAAAAAACATAACTTTATGGAAAAAAATCTGTCTGCACGTTGGTAGTATCGCGATAGCAACCACAGTTTTTGAGATAAAGCTTTCAAATTTGGTAGACTTGTTCTAAAGACCAAAGACAATGAAAAATTTCTCTACTACAAAAATTCTGCGATTTTGTTGAAAGTACATATAAAGAAATTTTTTGACATGCAGTTACTAGATGGCTTTCAATGTGACCATGCATTGAACGTCTGTCTAGTTATAAATTAGCAGGGTTTATGTTCATATTTTGTAAGTTCAATGGAAGTATGCTGTAAAAAATTGCGAAATATTCTTAACATATCCCCGGAATCTACTGGAGTTCCTGTAAAAATTGAAATGTATTTATTATTATTACATAACATTTTGGATCTTTTTTGAAAAAAAACAATAAAAAAAATTGAAAATAAAACAACTGCATGCGAAATATTTCACATTATGACAAATTTTAAAAATCAGTTAATTCAGAGAAAATAGCATTTATTTTTTTGGTTATGAAACTTGTCAAAATTTAACCGAAAGAGAGAAAATTTAAAAAACGACTTTATAAGTTTCTTTGATACTTTAATAGTTTACTTAAAGAAATGGTTTCAATTCGATAATGCTAATTGTCTCTTTCTTATATCTCATTTATCATTAGAAGAAAATAAATGTCCAGACTTTAATATATTTTTTTAAATAATTGAAAGTATCAATTTACAAGAAAAACTAAAAATAAATATGGACTCATTGTTTGAGGAAATAGTTTCATAAAAAATAAGTTTGATATTCAAAAAAAAAAAACCGTGAAAAACTGCCCGAAATCTTCTTCGTGACAAATGGCATTTTATTTTTAAAAACTTAACTCTTATTTGAATTATTCATTTAAAATAATTTAATTTTTTCTGAGTATTCCTGCCTCAGCATTTCCTGAAAGAGTTTTCAGTGTGGTAAATTTAAAATGGAGTGAAGAGCGGAATAGATGTGGTATTGATCTAATAAAAAATGAATTATATATATTTTTTTAACTTAAATGATAATTGTTGTAACTTTTTTGACTTCATTCAAAGCAATTCAGTTTTATTCCGTAATGTCAAAACGCAAGAAAAATATGAATTTAAAAAAATCATAGAAAAGAAATAGTTTTTTTTAAGTAGTCAGAGTTTCTAAAAAAATACCACAGATTGTTTATTTTTTGATTTTATTGTTTCATCTTAGTTTTTCTTTAATAAATGTATTTATATATAAAACACTTATATTACTTCCTCACCCCTCAAAGTGAGGATTATATATTCGTGAAAAAAATGTTGAAAATTTTTATTGCATTTCTGAACGAATGTCGACGAATTATGACGATACACAAAATTTCAGACAGAAAAAATTTTCTGTCTGTGTGTGCCTGGTTCGCGATAGCAGCTACAGTTTTTGAGATAAAGCTTTTAAATTTGGTACACACATTCTAGAAATCAAGGAAGAGATTGAGTTCATGGATGAGCAAAATCGGTCCCAATGTCTAAAAAAAAATATTAGTAACATTCCACCAATGTGACTTTTTTGAAACGTCAAAGTGACTTTTTTTGAAACGTAAAAATGTGACTTTTTTTAAACGTAAAAGGATACGACTTTTTTTGAAACGTCAAAAATTACTCTATTATAAACTCCACCACACGTCGAGTTTTACTACGATGAGAAAGTTCTGATCCCCAAGTAATTGGCAGCAGTATTTTTATTTAAATTAAGTATTTGGGGAATGCGATAGTAGCGCTATGTTGTCCTTTAATTTTATATTTAAAAGCTGGCAACCATGATTGTGCCAGATTAGAAATGCAGTATTACTACCGTTTACTTGGTTCAGTTAGCAATAAGTTACGATTTACCCTTTAGAATATGATAGATAATAAATTTAATTTGAAAAGTGGGAAGGGCTTATTAACATATTCAATGTTCAACAATTTAACACCATCGAGGAAGGATAACAGACCTACTTTAAAATTCACGTGGTCATTGCCGGCTCAACGTTATTTATCAATGTTTTGTAAAACGTACTAGTCGTTAACTTTTTTTTAGTTTATTTTTAATTAACTAATATGAAAAACATTCTAAGGTAGTAGTGTAATTTGATAAATAAATAAATAAATAAATTTGATTTATAATTAAAATATAATATAAAATATATTACGGAAAGATTATTCACATGTTTGTGGCATAAGCAAAATTAGTATTGAAACTCTTACACACTTACCTCAATTAAATTTTAATAGCGTTCCTTGAAATGTTTCATTAAAATTTTTTAATAATTAATTATCAGCGTCGTTCGATACTGTCAATAAATAATTCATGTCATATATTTTAATAATTTCTTCTTATTGACATTGACATTTTTTGTAAGTAAATTAGACATTTCAAATGTCAAACTGCTAAATTTATCATAGCCCCATTTTATGAGGACAAATATGTAAAAAATTTCAGTTTACATCAGCTTCATTTAAGTACTTGGTAAATATATTTTATTGTCTTGTTATAGTAGACATGATTTATAAGTTTTAATCAAGAATATATTTTTTTGTAAAGACAAATACAAAAAAAGATTGGGTCCCGTGGACCTCCTTTCAGCTGAATTTTACCCATCATCGAATTTATCATTGTCTTTGGCCTTTAGAACAAGTGTACCAAATTTGAAAGCTTTATCTCAAAAACTGTGGGCGCTATCGCTATACTACAAACATGCAGACATATTTTTTTCCATAAAGTTGTTTTTTCATTATAATTCGTCGAGATTTGTTCAGAAATGCAAAAAATTGTTTAAATTTTTTTCCCGAAATTGTACTCTTTTTCTTCTTTCATTCATTATGTCTCTTCTGGTGGTACCACATTCACCAAATTTAATGTGTCACCTAAAATGTTCTTGACAATCTTAACTGCCAAATTTAGGAAGTCTCCCATTAGTATTTTTTTGAGTTATCGCGGATACACACATGCACACAGACACACACACGCACCGACAGACATCATTCGGAAAATAGTCAAAATGGATTCAGGAGGATTCAAATCGTATATATCAAGCACAATCTCGAGGTCGAAAAAAATCACGATTACTATACTTCCTTATATTAGGTATAAGAAAATAAAAATATTCAAGAATTCGTGAGGTTAGTGGGCGGGGGTTACACAGATGAAAAATCGCGGACACAAAACCAGTCCCTTCGACTTTATGGAGTTGAAACCGGAATTTAAACCCGGAAGTCGTTAGACAGTAAACTAGATACGTTTGTCACTTAACACTCTAGCCCATTGCGCTACCGAGCAATTAATACATATTTATTTTGAAAATTTCTAATTAGGAGAATCAGTAAATTCTCCCTATTCCTGAATTGGTGGAATTTTATTCTCTAGAGAAATACCATTATTTGTCTTGCGCAACAAATCAGCGAACTCTGGCGGCTCTGAACTCATGCAATCACTCACAAATGTCCAATTTGCGTAACCTATTTGCAAAAATAGCAATAGCAAAAAATTTAAAAGACCGGAAAGAATCGCTTTTTATCATAGATCGCATGCAACAGGTTTGGTTTCAGGCGACGGGTTTTATTCGAGTTACATCGCAGTCGCGTTAGTGGATGGACATGCATTGCTTGTATAGCATAATTCCATTCTCGACAGGCTGCATGGTTGCACGAAACTAATTGCATTTTTTTTGGTTGCATAAATGGACGAGGCATCATGCTTAATTATAAGGTAATGCGCTCATTCACAGATAGCTGTTGGATCCATTTTATAAAAAGAACGTCAAATTGTTAACCTCTTTATTTATTGGTTATTTAAAATTTGCATAAAATTTATCAAAAATAGGGAACCTTTGTTTTTTTGTTTCTCAAAATTGGGACAAATGATCATATCATCAAAACCATTGAAAATAAATATCAAGTTTGGCAGGTCGTCTGAAATCTCTTCGAATTCTCTAATCGAATATGAAATAACATACAGGGTGTTCTATTTGAAATAACAACGTTATTAAAATTTTTAAATCTTCAAGTTTGACAAAATTATAGACATCTAGAAAAAAATCTAAAACCAAATACATGGTTGAAAGCCCTTTTCTATTGTAATTCACTACCGCATCGAAACATTTGAGAGCATTTCAAATTAGACGAATACAAAGTTTCTTGTAAAGGTGTACGTCCGTCAAAATTTCTATATAATTTCAAATAATTCCTGAACCGCTCAACAAAAATTCCATGTTATGGTAAATTATTGAAAAAGTTCTGACGTTCACTAACCAAATATGCAATAACATATAGGGTGTTTTATTTAACTAAAAAAAGTTGACTACTACCCAGCCAAAACGAAACATCCCGTGTATTTATTTTTTTTGGAATTTGGAATGGTGAATATTAAACAACTTTTTTTCACTTTTTTTTTCTATCTTTAATAGTTACAGAGTTATGGAACAAATACGCACTAGGTGGACACCCTGTATAGTGCAGTAGAATTGCAATTTTATTTGGGAAAAATAGTCTACATGCGTTTTTGGCCTGACTGTAAAGAAAGACGTATTGAAAATGTCCTTTAATCCCTTCTAATTTGCGACCGCCATATTGCAAAATGGGGCCAATTCTTGTTTTTCCATTCTCAAAAAGTGGAAAGCGACAAAGTTATAGAACAGGATATTAGAAATAATTTTGAACATGCAGAACTTCTCGACGGAAGGAAACGTGTATAGACATTTTACCTGATTTTTGTTTTAACGTGTAATTTTTATACACTATTTTATTCAATATACCCAAACCAATGTCATTTTCTCGCTAATTCTTACTATTGCAAGAAACAAATAATTGAGATGGTTAGTCAGCTAGTTAGTCGATGGTCGCATTGCATAAAAGTATTCTGAGAACGAGAAATTTACTGGAACTACTTGTTCCCGACGACACTGATGGTCGGAGTGATAAAGTCTATGTTGCTCTCGCAATTGAAGCCGAGTAGCTGGCAGGCCAAATGCAGAAGACGGTCATTCTAGGTTCTCTCCGTCTGCTTAGAGCATATGATTCAGGGATATACAGCTACTAACCCTGCGGGGTTCGGGGAGTAGTTGTAGTTAATTCGCTAGCACTACTCCCGTGAAGTGTCAAGTCCACAGGAGGACTGTCTGGCTTCGATTCTACCGAAAAGAAGTGATGTTTCTAATATTATAATATGCACGATAACAGAGCTAGAGCACCTTATGTGACGTACGCGACTGCTTACTGTCTAGCGTGCTCCGGCAGACGAAATATCCAAGGGATTGGTTGTATGTTCATGTTAAAGATTTGCCGATTGCATTCATTAACAATTGAATAAACAAAAGTTTTGAATATTTGTTTCAAATTGGATTTAAAACAACGTTATGAAGTCTTGAAATGATTACAGAATGGAATCCAGGCGAAATTTATTGGAGAGGTATGTCTGACCTGACATTTCTTTGTTTGCTTGTTTTGTTTAACATTTTAGAAATTCTTTGCACGTCTTCAATTTGCAGGTTCCTTTAATTGTGCTAGTAGCTCATGTATTCAAAATGACAAAATACTTTCATCTCAGCAAATAAACGCGGCCTTAATAAATTATACCTGATCCCATAAAAGAAACTTCTATTGTAAAAAAAAACTGAGGAGATAATAAGTAACTAATAAAAGTGAACAATTTTCACTATTATTCTTAGTTTTCAACACATTTAACATTGTTAATCTTGGCTGTTTTTATGCGACTGAAGACAATACGTCCTGTGTGCACCCATATTCATGGGAACACTGCAAAACAATGTTATTGTATTTAAATTTGAAATAGTTACATTTCACGTTTAATTAAACAAGGTCGCACACTTGCTAACTATCAGAAAAGTTTGTGTAAACCTAGAATTTGTGATCGGGTACTAGAAAAATGGTTTTATTGCTTACAAATCAAATCATTTAATGACGTCCACAAAAACGTTTCCGATTCGATTAAATGTTGATGACCAATTTTTTGACATATTCTTCTATATTATTTTTAATATCAAAGAAATATACGAGTATACTGAGTCATCCAAATAGGCGTATGGTGATGGTAGGTAATAATTATCACTGCACGGAAAAAATACTGGTGTCATAAATACTACAATTGTATGGACTTTTACTACAAATTACGATACAAATAGGGACAACAACAAATCGTAATAAATTTAAAGCAGAAATTGTAGTAAAATTAAACTACAAATTGTTAGGTTATTTGCAACATAAACTTGCAAAAATTTGGAAAAAAAGAATGACTGACTCAATTTCGATGTTCTACTACAAAGTATAGTCATGAAGTATTGTAGAACATGCTACTGAAATTTGTAATAATATTTACTATTTTATGTTTGGAGCTGGTTCAGGTTTTTTTGACTACTCTACTACAATATTGTAAGATATATTGTGAACATTTGTAGCAACATTTCCTAAATAAACCAGTGAAAGTTATTATTATAACCATTACGTACAATAGTAGTGCATGTCATAAATGGCAAGCTAAACTAGGGATTCATTGACTACGAGGAAGTGATCGAATATGTACAATTAAGTATGCCACCCCAAATATTTTACGAAGAGAATATTGGTATGTCGCGTATTGCGATATAATCATCTTTTTGTTTTACCAATAGGCGTTGAAGTTCTTGTGGATTAAAATCACAGGTGATACAACGCGCCATCTTTTGATGGAAAGACTGTAGTTCAGAACATATCTATCCACATATCAACTGGACTGGGAAGTCCAATAGCGATAATTTTAATTTTTAACCGTTCCTCTAAGCTTCATCCGAAAAGATAAAACGGTTGGCAAAATTAGCATCAGCATCGCACCTCTCATGTTGTCACAAAATTTAATCCTGCGATCAGGTTCGTCTTCGTCCAGCTATGAACTAAAGTCACTTGGTACGGATGTCATTTATGTTTTTTCAATTACTTCACAACCGAAGTATGACTGATTTCATTATCAGCAGCCAACTCTCGTGTAGTGCTATTCGGATTTTCTTGCAATTGCAGCAACATACTTAATTGGACTTCTTCAGGCACGTTTCGGTGATGTCGTACATCGCTCCTAGTATGCCCTCTTTCGGAGGATTTCTTTTGGATTGTGCTTACCGTGGAGCGCACTATTAAGATAGGCGTCTACCAGAAGGATCGGACCGAGTCGCACCGCAAAAGAAAAATCCGCCTCACTATATTTTTATGAAATATTTTCCACTACAGGCAGGTCGCAACGCAGCGAGATGGGACACATTGCTGAATCGGGCTCCGAGCATATTTTTGTGCTCGGCTTAGTCGACGCAGGGCAAACGGATGCAGTGCACGAAAAGACGAATTATTTTCTCCTAGAATCTTTTGGTAAAAAATAAAGACGGTGAATGAGGAATTATTTATATCCCTAGGGGGATAATATCTTTAATTTTTCTTGTTCAAAAAGTTTTTGAAATAAAAACATTTCTCCGTCATAGCTATCCATAACACAACCGGTTTAAACATAAAATGCGTATGATCTGAAAAAATCCGTCTTGCCCTTTCGTAATGGACGCAGACACAAAATAATCGACGCGCTCCATTGCGACCCGTCTCGTTCCTAATGGACGCCTATTCTTATAGGATTCTGATCGAAATATTTAATATTAAATAAAATGAGACTTCTTATGTACGGTGCCTGTCCCCATATCCCCATCAAAATTTCAATTCTTTGTTTTTCTGTTAAGTAACGAACCATGTTTCATTAGATCGATGGCAATGAATAACAATTAAGCACTGCAAAATTGACTTTTCAACAAACTGTCAACTTGTTATTCATTTGTTTCAAATAAATTGATAAAATTCCACAGCCATCACGATTTTTTATTTTCAGTTTTTTATAAATCAGTATTTTTCACTAATCATATTGAACTAGCAATGTGAACATCACACAAACCCATATTGCTGTATGCAGAATTTCAGGGAAAATTAGAATCTTTGAAAAAAGTGGGGATTGCGATTTAAAAAAATTGCGATGATGTCATTGCGAAAAGGGGACGGGATAAAAAATGGCAACTATTGATGCGCGATTAAAAAAATAAGGTTGACTTGTCCGAGGATGTTGGCTGCATGTGATTGGTGAATTTTTTATTTGGAGCGTTCCATATCTAACTTTCGCAACTGTATAATCTTAAATTATTGCAGAAGAAACGAACTTAAAAGACAGTTACTGAGTTTTTAAACTAATCGCGTATAGAAACTTCCAACGCAGAGTTATTAAGTGTCGAGTTATTTCAAAAAAAACCTGTGAGAGTTTGGCCGCCATTTATTCCATAATATTGGAGTCTAATATTTTATTTAATTCATTACCAATTTTCGGACATGGCACATTACTTGAATTTTTGCGATGTTTTGAAGTAGGGATAAAAGAAGTAACTCGTATGACGTGACGCCGACGCACGGATCGACTTACACATTTAATCAGTAACAATAACAATAGAACACTTGTACCTACTTTTAGTATCTTAATTATCTATTAGCTCTGGCCTTTAAATAAGAATCTATCTCATGCCAGTCATGAAACGCACAATAACATAATATTACTTTTGTGATAATATCAAAAAAGTAAAACAGGTTTTTTTATAATTAGCTGTCAAGATTTTTTATCCATTTTAATATATAACACATTATATTGTGGTTGTGATTGTGGACAACAATGTTTTGTATACATTAATTTACAATTTTACTTTTTTTTGTAGAGATAATGATGTATGTAATTCCCATGACTATCTAAGATAAGTAAACAGTATAAATACTCCTATTCATTTTTAAGAGGAAAAATCAATGCTAAACTTGAAGCAGAACGATTTTCCTAGTAGTTATGAAATAGTTTTAAAGATTAAGAAGGATTAATTGTTTATTCGATTGTAATGAAAAGGGATGTTTTTTGGTTCGCTTATGTGGACGAAATAATCACCTTTTTTATAATAAATAGGTATTTATTGCTAGGCGACTACTTTTCACACGGTAGACAATTATAAACAAAATAATGGATACTATAAACAAATGAATAAGATTTTTCAATTAAAATAAATGTAAGAAATAAAAATTTATTTTTTTCCTTCTTACAGTAGAATAAAAAATAGTGTATAACACACGGACGAAAATGTTTTTCGTACTCATACGGTTGCCGAACTTCGCCTCGACCGGCAATTTTCCGTAATCGTACGAGAAACTGCATTTTTTGTCCTAAAATAACTATTTTATTCGTATTTGTATTGAAAAGTGATATTTTTCGGTTCGAATGTCGGGCCGAAAAGGTTACCTTTTTATAACAGGTATTATTTGTTTTGGTTCCTAAGTGACTATTTTTCCCGGCCGAAATAGTTATTTTCCTAACTAGTGCGGAAAATGATACTTTCCGCACGCGATTGACGTTGACCCGAATGATACGGAGCCAAGTTTGGACAAGCAATCGAGTGCGGGAAAGACATTTTCCGCATGAGTTAGGAACATGATTTTTTTCTACGACCTTGTATAAAATTAAAAACCAAAAAATGAATTTTTATTTTGACTGAACACAATAGTACACGGACAGAAAACGCCTTAATTATTTTACGACAACATTGTTTTATGAAAATTGTAGTTGTTTTCATCAAAGTTTGGAATTCATTGTCACATAATACATATGAAAGGACTATAAATATTAGCAGTAAAATTATTGTAGTAATAAACAGCAAATATTGTTTCAGTGTTTGTTCTCTTTGGATGGTAAAAGTAACCAACTAAAAATCAAAAATCTACTAAAATGTATAAAAAATTACTATTCTTTGTTGAACTCAAACATTATACAAAGTACCTACATATTGTAAGGATTTTAATAAAACTATTAATGGCAGATTCTGCTACAAATTGTGTGGTATTGTGAAATAATAGGTAGCAAAATCTGCTCCAAATTATAGTAATAGTTATAATTTAAAAATGTACATATGAAATCAATAAGTCACCCTCAAATTTGTTTACCATCAGGTCGTTGCGTTTGCGTTGTGCAATTATGTACACTTGATTTCAAAAAAAACTGGTACAACTCTTGTAATCGAAAATCTTAATAGTTTAGTTATGTGCATATGTCTGTAAATAGGGCTGGCCAGGCATGTCGAGAGGGGGGTGGAGAAGAGGTGATTTACCCCGGATTAACGTCAAAGTGACATGTGTAAGATTATTAATATCAATCAAAGAACGAATGATTTATATAGCTAAAAGAAAGTGTACCAGTTTTTATTGAAATCAACCGTACGTGTCATTTCATTTCATTCCAAAATGCCGTCCAGTCCAGAAAACCCAACCCTGTGATTTTATTAACATTTCAACACTAATGCGGGAAAGTTTAACTTTCTAAAATAAAATGCGTGCAGGAAAGTGACTGTTTAAGCTCGGTCATAGAAACAGTACTTTTCGTCTTAGGACGAAATGTATTTCATTACGAGTTCAAAAACTAGGCTCCTCCCGTGCGTGCAAGACAAGTGAGGCGAAGCCGAACACGGAAATCATGTAAACACGGGAAAAGCAGTTTGTGGACGTATAATGAACGATATTTTTCATTGTACCTCTTTGAAAAACAACACATCATAAAAGACAAAGTAAATTTAACAAATTATTAGGAAATTTCAATCGCATGTTTTATTATGACTGACAAAGTAGACCGCCTCAATTTATTTATGACAGGTAATGTCATAAGAAAAAAACAAATATTGACTTAATAATTATAATATTTAAGCTAAAATTTATCAATTTAATGATGCAGAATGCAATACAGTGTGATTTGAATTTATTTTATTTTGTTGAATATTATACTTATTTCCTAACTAAATTAATTGCTATTGTGGTGTTGACAATCTATCATGAAGTTATTATTAGATTGTGACGTGAGGTCCATTACCATCAGATTTTTCAATTAAAATAAATATAAAAAATAAAAATTTATTATTTTCTTACAATCGGATAAAAAATAGTGTATGACACACGGTCGAAAATTTGTTTCGTACTCATACGGTTATCGTACTCGGCCTCCTCGTCCGGCAATTTTCCCTAATCGTACGAAAAACTGCATTTTTTGTCCTTGTGTCATAAATAACACGTCATTACCAATAGATACTTCTTGATACCCAGTAATTTTATCTGTTTGTTTCCTGTTTTATATCATTTTTATGGTGACCAGGAAAAACTCATTGCCCTGAGGATGGTAATAAAATTTACTGAAACGTCACGTCGGCAAGTTGATGAAGTAGTGTTCTCAAAATAAGGACCCTTACCCAACAAAACTTTGCCAAGTATTAATAAGCCGATCTAAAAACTTTTCTATTACGTAAATAACTAACTTCAATCTACTAATAAAATAGAAGTTTATTATTATAGAAAATTATTTTATTAGTTATTTAAAATATGTATTTAATAATTTAAGAAATTTAATATGTAGTACATATTTTTATCTTAAAAAAATTTAAAATATTTTCTGTTTGATGAAATGTTGAGGATACTGTAAAATGTGTATAAAGCAAATTTTTCTAAATTTTTGGTCAAGAATATTTTGCAAGTTTGCATAATTTTAGCAAAAACAAAATATGAAATAAATTATATATTGAAAAAACTATTACTACACCCGAAGAGAACTTGAGGGTTGAAATTTTCGAGTCAAGATTTAACTGTGATTGTACTCATGCGCATTACATTAATCTTCCTTTCTAGGAAGACTAGAAGGAATCTGCTTCCGTATGCTAATGCACCCTAAACTATAACCCCTAGGGTAAAAGCTGTCTCTCGTTTCACGTAAAACTGAATACGTGGTCTTTCTCCAAGTCGACGGCGCATGGCCATCCCACTGGGCACGTTCGTGGCATCTCCGCATCACTCAAGTTTTACATTAGAGTGGGCCGAAAATACACTTTATTTTTTTTTCTATCGTTATACCTCAAAAAAAGTTGCATATTGCCTAGCTAAGCAAAATGAAAAAAAAAAAATTCAAATAAAAAAATATCTTCCGTTCGCGCATGGCGCTCAGTTTTAAAAAATTTCGAAATTTCGTTTTTTTCAATAATTTTTTTATAATTGCTAAACTCAATACTAACTAAGCGCTATAGCTCCTAATGTGAAGTTTGGGGTATAGGGAATACGAAAAAAAATTAAAACCCTTAAATTGAAAATATTTAGTGTTTGCGCAAAATGCTCAAAGAACTGGATTTTTTCTAAAAACGACTGTATTTCGTAGCTTATCTATTTTATGTTCAGTCTATATAAATGATAAACATATTTTTATTTTCAACTTCTTTATTCAATAATCATTAATCAATCACTTTAAAGTTTGATTTTTGGGAAAATTCGGGCATAATACTTCATGACAGGAGGGTAGTTCGTATTAATCCGTCTCTTGCGTCAGCGCCACACACTTTTTGAGATACTTCAGTCACAAGTTTGACACACCGTTCAACCGCCTGGATATGACAAGGGAAACTTTGGAAATCTGGTTGCGGCGATGTGTCTCTCTTTATCATTTTTATGATGTCCTTATCCTTGATTTTCCTTAGTAGTGGAGGAGGAGAGATTTTCAAACTATCCCACCAAATCATATCGACGTAGTCTGTTGCTTCAAAGTTTAGTTTTGGCGTGGTGAAATTTCGAATGATCTTTCCCTTGTAAAGTGATCGAGCTTTCAGTAGTCTGCGTAGTCCCAGTTCTCTGATAGTTCTTCTTTTATCCACTGTCATTGCAAGAATCAAATTTTCGGGATGAGCAAAGAAAGCGTTTCGCTCCATTACTGGCTTGATAACTTGCAATAAATTTTGATTTAGGTACCGTGATGTTCTGATAGCTTCAAAAAGTATCTTTGGACCATCTGTGAAGTATTTGCTGGTTTTGATTTTGAACCATAGAGGCATGTAACAAATTTGATTCTTGCAATGACAGTGGATGAAAGAAGAACTATCAGAGAACTGGGACTACGCAGACTACTGAAAGCTTGATCATTTTACAAGGGAAAGACCATTCGAAATTTCACCACTCCAAAAATTAAACTTTGAAGCAACATACTACGTCGATATAATTTGGTGGGATAGTTTGAAAATCTTTCCTCCTCCACTACTAAGAAAAATCACGGATAAGGACATATAAAAATGATAATGACAGACACATCGCCGCAACCAGATTTCCAAAGTTTCCCTTGTCATACCCAGGCGGTTTGAGCGGTGCGGTGTGTCAAACTTGTGACTGAAGTATCTCAAAAAGTGTGTGGCGCTGACGCAAGAGACGGATTAATACGAACTACCCTCCTGTCACGAAGTATTATACCCGAATTTTCCCAAAAATCAAACTTTAAAGTAATTGATTAATGATTATTGAATAAAGAAGTTGAAAATAAAAATATGTTTATCATTTATATAGACTGAACATAAAATAGATAAGCTACGAAATACAGTCGTTTTTAGAAAAAAATCCAGTTTTTTGAGCATTTTGCGCAAACACTAAATATTTTCAATTTAAGGGTTTTAATTTTTTTTCGTATTCCCTATACCCCAAACTTTACATTAGTACCTATAGCGCTTAGTTAGTGTTGAGTTTAACAATTATAAAAAATTAATTAAAAAAACCGAAATTTCGAAATTTTTTAAAACTTTGAAAGCCATGCGCGAACGGAAGATATTCTTGTATTTGACTTTTTTTTTCATTTTGCTTAGCTAGGCGATATGCAACTTTTTTGAGGTATAGCGATAGAAAAAAAAATAAAGTGTTTTTTCGTCCCACTCTATTTTACATGTCTGTGCTTCCGAGTCAGTCGGTCTTGGCGGGATCGGTACGATCTAAGATCGATTAAATTATTAATCGATAAATGGACCTGTTGGATAGTTGTTGGCCCATTATTCATTTGCCACAGACCTGGTTGTACTGTAACGAGGACTGGGAAAGTAATCGATTAATTGATCATTTAATTATTATTCTCACAATAATCGATTATTGCGTGTCACTTTGGTCGTTGGACGTTGAGTTGAGTGTTATTCTTTGTGCTAATATAATAAGATAAGTAATATTTAAGACTGGAAAAAAATAGTCGATTAATCGATGAAGTAATCCCTAATCAGTTAATAAATTCTTTGATTATTGTCACAATAATCTAAAAATCTATGATCAATCATCTAGAAATCGAAGATCGCTCATCTAAAAATCGATGCTCGATCGTCTAAAAATATAGTAGAGTATCAATATAATCGTTTAATTGTAGTTAACCGATTATTTTTAATAATCGATTTATCAAAACACGCGGCCCTAATTATAACGATGTAACTTGAGCTAGTTAAAAAATTAACTTTGGTTCAATATTAATAGTTTTTTTTTTTTGATTATTTACCAAAAAAAAAAATAGTGTATCCTTCTTTCGTTCAGAACCAAAATGGTATTACTAGTTTTTGTGAGACATATATAAATAAATTCTTTGCATATTACTGAGTGTTGCAATTTCAATGTCACACAGTATACGAATTTAAATGAAAGAAAGGAACTTTTCATGATAGTCGAGCGTTAAATTGTTTTTACAAAAGATATTTAAAATTTTAGTATATAATTTTTTCAATAAAATTAACCATTTGCATTATACAGCGTGATCCTCAGAAACGTGCAGACTTATATTTTAGTTAATCTGTAATGTTTAACACTAACTCAGAAACAAAGATTTTTTATTATGTACACAAAATACATTATTAAAAATTTCAATACAGTGTCATATACAGGGTGATTCCTAGGGTCGAACAAACTTTTATTTATAGTATAAGTAAGTTGTATGAGAATAAAATTTTAAATTGTTTTTGCAGTCGGTAACGTCCAACTGCGTTACAGTAGTTTTTAACGGATTGTTTTGGGAATTTTAGGAATCAACCTTGAATTTATTTATGGACATTTTAAGTAATGTCTAATTAAAAACTGAATATATAAATTACGCTGCTTCTCTACAATTTACTCCACGTTGACTAAACCTTGAACTTATAATAAATGTACACGATTACTACATATTACCTTTTCTCGAGAAAAAATTAACAGTCAGGTTTTGTAGAATTGTTGAAACGATTAATGAGGGAATTATTGATAATGCAAATAAAGTATTATGAAACAAAATGAAATAAAAATTGGCGTGATTTTATATACGCGTATACGGAGTGTTCTGAAGATAATGGCCTACTGCTTAAGGACATTTTAAAATAGACTCAATAGGCCAAATATAATTGATTGATAAATGTTTTCCTTCCTCGATATTTATTTAATTTTTGACCATAAGTTTGCAAGTATTGATCATATTGACTGCAAATTTTGGTTGATGTTTCAAATGCCAAAAGTAGCAATAATCGTTATTTATCATATCCTATATATGGTATGTGTATTGAAGTATTAGACATAGTGCATTGAAGGAAGACTGAACAGTGTGCACTGTTGACCGCACGACAGCTAGATGGAGAATGAATTCTCTGCTATCCTAACTAATGCTTACGCTGACGAGTAATGGCTTGCCTGCCTCTGGTTTACATTGTACCGTTGCCATTTAAGAGACCCATGTCTAATGATTTAGTACACAACCTGTAGATAGCGTATAAATATAGCAGTTTGTATTTTCTTTTTAGATAAAACTGTATTTTAAAAATAAATATGACAAAATCGTATGTATCACTGGGGTCCCAAGAAATAATAAATAAATGAATAAATAAACCACAGAAATTGGACAACTCTCGATTCCAAAGCTGAGGCTGTCTAGAAGAGGGTTGCACTTAGAAAAAACTTGGTCGTACAACCGTTCCTACCAACATTGCCAGTACCGTGAGCGGGATTCGAACTCGGAACTATGATAGAAAGATTTCTAATCACGCTTGCCATCGAGCGCTCCAGGCAACTACGCCACCAAACCAGTTAATGGAATGGCCCATGTATGCTGCAGCCAAGCGCTAAATAGTTGAAAACCATAGAATTGAAAATAAGGAGTGACCATTCAATGTTGCGCGGTTTATAAAAGGTGTTGCACAGTAGTGGTGCAAAATCCGAAAAACATGATCGAAAGTCAAATTATTTTTTATAGGACACTCAAATTGTGGTATATGAATCTTAAAGTATTATATTAACTTTAGACATATTCGTTTCAAATCCTACATTACCTGTCAAATTATAAGGAACCCTCAAAGTAGTCTAAAATTGATATTTTCTTAGAATTAGTAACTAATTTGATTATTTGTACGTACATATGAAAAGGGACCACATGTCCGGTATTGAGGTAAAGGTACTTATGTGTTCTATAATGTATATATCCGAATAAAATTAGTGCCGAAAATTAGCAAAAGATGTTATAATATAGAAATAAGCAATTTTACACAAGTTGAAAATTTGATTAGGTTTGAAAGTTAATAATTACAGTTCCAGTGGGAAGCTATGTTGGTGATATATATTCATATTTACGGAAATATTTTGTTTAGAAATACGAAAAAGCGTTAGCAGATATCGTAAAAATAAATTCAATAGCACCAGACATAGTGAGTGATAAGTATATCCCTCTCAGTGTTGCCAGGTCATAAAAAATATTGTCGCCAACTGTCAAAGTAAAAATCGCCTAAATTAAAAATTTTAATAAGTAACAGACTACAATTCGTGAGACTATTCGTTGATTTGATGTTTTGCTTTTCCACTAGTAGTAGTAGTATAAAAATGGGTAAATTGACATGTCATTTGCACTCATAGTCGTAGTGTAGAATACTTCCTTACCGACATTACGTGTTAAAGTAGGTACTAGTTGCTTTACTTTTACCACAAGTCTTAGCTAACCTAAGTTGTTTTACAGTTACACTGCGTAAACGAAAAATTAATTTATTTTGACACAATCCTCGTAACCGTAAAACCACCTAGGTCAGTTAAGACTGGCGGTAAAAAAGTAAAGTAACTACTATAGCTCTGTTCGTAAACTATACACTTTTATACTTTTTGCAATGGAGTGTAAGCAAATAAAGATAGCATTAACACAAACAAAGTATGTTGAAGTGGGCTAACTATACTTGTTTACTGCAATAAGTGTAATAGTGTAGAGTTTACAAGCAAAGCATATGTTTACTATGCGTACGGGCACGACTCACGAGCAATGGTATATGGGTTAATATGGTTAATTATCAGCTCTGAAAAAATAATGAACCAGAAAAATATTTATATAAAAAGAGCTGGATCCTCAAGAAAATCGCCCAATTTTCATAAATAGTCGCTACATCGCCAGTGTTCTATGGATATCGCCAAATCTGGCAATTAATCGCCAACACTGATCCCTCTGGTGGTCAGTGTTACTACCCGTCAGACATCACTGATATCTTAGTAACTAATAGCGACCTGCAAAGCAGGTACCAAGAGCTGCGACCTCTAACCCTGGTGAGCAAAACTATATGCTGAATAAGATTTACAGGAATCAACTACTCAGCGGACAAAAGCCCCGACCTACATTGAATTAAACCTGCAAGTCTTGTTTGGTAGCTAAGATCATTTGTCAATTTCTCACTAGACATAGACCGGTTTCGAACTTGTTATGTTCTCGTCGGTATGACATAGGTATTGGAAAAAACAAACATTAATAGCAAACCAGGCTAGTCTAAAGCAAACTAAGCAAGGCAGACATAGTGAGTGATAAGTGTATCTCTGGTGGTCAGTGCTACTACCCGTCGACATTACTGATGTCGTAGCGAAACCGGTCTGTGTCTAGTGAGGAATTGACAAATGATCTTAGCTACCAAACAAGACTTGCAGGTTTAATTCAACGCAGGTCGGGGCTTTGGTCCACTGAGTAGTTGTTTCCTGTAAATCTGATTCAGCAATAGCACCAGTTAAGAAAGTGAACATGGTAGTGGTCTCGTTTCATGTTAATAAAGGAACGTAATTTTTCTCACGTTACTATCGTCGCAACGTTATGAAATTTACATAGTAAGTAGTTGAACATGTAAGGAATAAACAAACGAAATTCAATATTTTACACCGTTCTGTCATTTTTACGATTATCTCATAATCGGTTGGCCGACAAGTGGTCCCTTTTCATATGCACGTACACACTTTTAATTTTTTTATTTCAGTAATCCGAGTAGATAGATATCTCAATCTGGTACACTAAATTACTAACCTTAGGTTGATATAGGGTTATTTGAACTACCTAGAAATAAGGCCCCAATTGTTGTCATTAAATCGTTACCTATGACGATTTATTTAAAAAAACTATTGCCTAGTTCGGACTCATATTTTAGTTATTTTCATCGAAGAGATGAAAAAAGAACATCTGAAAGACCCGGAAGAATTAGAATTGCTAACAGTCCCTGAATGACCAGAGAAAGAAGAAAAGAAGACAACGACATGCTGATAAAGAAGTTTGGTCAGATGACTGACTGATATTTTTTTCTATTTTTTTTGTCACGTTTTTTTTAGTATAACATACTCCTCTCTAGCTATTCATGTGTTTTATGTATTCTAACGTAAGCTACTTTGGCAGTGCATGAATCTTAACCTACAAATATAAGAGAAACCTCATAACTAGTTTCTACTCCCCCAAAAATAATAAAGTATATTTGTTCTTCTCATAAATTTCATCATTTCAGTTTTATCACAAATCATCCCTTTTCAAGGGGAAGTTTGTTTAATCCACCACTAGGCAGTGTAATTCGAATTTTAAATATTAGGCATTAGCATACATTATGCATTGTGTATATGCACAAATTACTTTTTTTCACGCAACCCTTGTTTTGAGGGTGACATATTTACTGAATTTTAAAATTAACCCCAAAATCTAAATCTACAACCCAAAAGACTAATTTTTAACCTCTAAGTAGTTTTCATTATGACGCTGATTTTCGGTCACTCTTTTTGGATTACGGACCACTGAAATGTCTGTACATAATCCCTGTAACAATAAAAACAGATACAAAATAATTTTATATTCATTAAATTGTTTAACTAAATCTATGCAAATTCATATTTCAGGTAAACTACGTTTTGTAAAAACTTTAGAGGTAAATCTGGCCAAGGGTATAATACAAACATGGATTTTAAGTTAATTTGATATATTAGTGATAAAGGTAATTCGGTTGTTGCACCAAGTCAAAATTTTAGTAGAATCTGTGTTAAACGATAATATTTCGTCTTAACAATTATTAGAAATATGTAAAAATTGAAAATAAAATCTTATAATATTAATATATGAAACATATGCATTTCAAATGTCGATGACATCACGTCAGCAGAGAAGTTAATCATAAAACAACGAAATACGGCTGCGAAGAGGCAGAAGAAAAAACGATACCTGAAAATCATACAAATGAATAAAGGTACATTTACAACCAATTCACTACAAGCACAATTTACCAACGGATTGTGAATTGTGTCGAGATAAAATTTAGGTTATTTAAATGAATTAGAAGCTGCCATCTGTTGACGTTTTTTATTTAATATTACGTGTGTGCAAATTCAGTTTGATTAAATAATTATAAGTATTTAACATAACTTCTAAAAACATCATATTTTCTAATACCAAAAGATCTAACCTTCAAATTTCAAATCACAAACTTTAAACATAAACAATAAATTTGTATCTTTGAAATTCGTGCCGCAATTGAAGTGAATATTTGGGATTTGCAAGCATCTAATTCAAACCTGAAGTGCAATTAATTCAAGGTCGTGCCGACTTAATATTTTGTTGTAAACAAATGCATTGAACCCCATAATGCTTAAAATCTAATTTGCATTTGACCAGCAGATTGTGCCGTACCGATTGGTTGTAAATGTAGCTTAACTCGGGGAAATTACAAAATTTACCGATATATGAAAATGGATGACAGAAAACATGGATAAAAGTGGCAACTTTGACAAATCGAGATATTCGCTACATGAATTTTGTTGGTATCCAAGGTAAATCTCTGAGTTATTCATTTGTTAGGTTTTTGCTAATAAACAATATCAAGAAAACCACTGAACAACTATAAGAAAACGTTTAGCGCGTTCGGCCGTTGTTGCTAGAATCAGTTGATTTTAAAAATCATATAAGAACAGGTTGTTTTGAAAGTTGACAGAACTTGCAAGCAGGTAAATCCAATGGTCCTTTAGACACAAACGAACAAGGGAAAGGTGCTTTTTTATACACGAAATTTTCAAATTTTGAGAAAAATGTTATGGATAGAAATGAAAATTATTAATTATTCTCAATAGACAATAGACGTAGTTTAATATATTTTTTTAAATATTGTGGTTATATGGAATTTTTCTTCCAATTTAAATATATAACTAAATTAATGCCTCCACTATATTTGACTATTTTTGAAAATTCGTCTACAACTGAATTATTAAAGCTTATTATTTTGGTTGGTTGTAATATGAGCTAGAAAATTTTAAGTTTTTCACTCTGTACGACATTTCAAAACATAAGTAATGCATGCCCTTCAAGTTAGATCTGGTTTCACTCTTACTTTTATTAGCCTTCGGGTGTGGTAGTTCCATGAGCTATCTTGTATCGGTTTCATTGAAATAAAACCTGCAAATTGTAAAAATCTCTGCAATTAAATGCAGTTTGCTTTATTTTCAACATTTCCTGTTCGGTTATTTTCTTTCGTACTTATTATTACAAGTAATCTCAAATAAATAACACCCGCTGTAATTGTGATTATAGGATTTCAATTTATTGGATTCGATTCTATAAGGAAGTAAATGTTTACTATCCTCATAAATAGAATTGTTCAAAAGTTAAAGATGGCTGAGAAAAGATGACATGCGTTTGCAAAACAAAATTAATTAAAATTGTATGTCTTCTTAACTACAATTCCTTAATGTTTATTGAACCAATGCAATGGTTTAATTAATTTTCAATAACATTGTTTAAAATTATTTTTGGTGAAATTTGTAATCTATATGCAGAGTGGTCCTTAAATAATAGAACACAGAGCAATAGTGAATTCTGAACATAAAAATATTACATTTAGCCAAACTTAGTTCAAAATGTTAAAAGAGAAACGGTGCTGAAGTTGAAATTTTTTATTTCAATTTTCTGCCATAATTCAAGCAGTTTTGAGGATATCAATGGGAAATAATAATCCATCCCCCATTATTTGGACATTTTCTATTAAAATTCTTTAAAGCTCAAATGCACATCATACCTCGGCATTTCTTCATTAGAAAAGAAATTATATCGCGGCATTTTTAAAAGTATGTCACAAAGTCTTAAATAAAAGTTACATACAGTTACGACAAGTTTGTGACAAGAAATCAGTATTTGGTTTAATCATTATATTTTCGTTTTAATCCAAAGCGCCGTTTAAGACATAATTATTGTTAGAAATTTGTATAATATGTACTGAAACATATTTTTCATCTTTAAATACAGTAAGAGTTATAGCCTTAAAATGTTAAAGGTGCTAAAGCCGCCCACTAAGAGGGGATGTTTTCGAAAGCTCCCTCTAAGGGGATGAATTAGGGCGTTAATTGTTTCTCCCAAACCCTTCCAGCTACAACGTTGAAATTTGGTAAGGATATAGAATTCAACTCCAAGGGGGTAAAATGGGGGGTTAAAGTTTAAAAATTGATCTACTAAGCCCTTGAATCCCAGCAACGCCTCTCAATTTCAAGTAAATACTACTAAAAATAAGTGTATTTAAGGAAAAACTTATTGCGATCAAGGTTTTAACTAAGCTAAAAAACCTGGGTAATTTGCAGGTAAAGAAATTCCAGTTAGTCAAAAAACGTCGGGGATAATCGAAGATTTTGGGTACATTTCAGTAAAAGTCAGGCATTGATTTTAAACAGGAGTGTCTTACCGACTGCAGACAATGACAGAGCAGCAATCAAATATCACGGACAATAATTATGCACAGATATTTCACGATTTGTATTGAGTTCGTAGTCTCGTGAGGCATTTGATCACAAAGTTACCTCCAATTACGGTGTCAGTCAATAAAATATCTGTCTCGGCGAGGTGCTCCTCGACAGTACTTTCTCATCATATTCAATTTGACATGAAAGAAATAAATAATTTAAAATGTCGATTTCATGTATGTATTTTGTTTATTTACATAAAATAATTAAAACCACTGTCATATAAATTATAAAAAAAAAAATTAAGTAACCTTCTGCGCCAAAAGGATTATTCTATGAAAACATAAACAGAAAACTGTCTTGTTTGAAATTGCTACAAATGAAATAAAATAAATTTTTCTCTAAATTTGAGAACGGAATCAGAGTATTCTGAAACCTCCCGATCTCTAATTTTATACAAATATTGCATAAGATACAAGATGTTGAGGTTAAAAATAAAAACTTAACCGAGTAACCGGTAGATTTTGTATAAAACTGCGAATAATCCAGAACCGATTAACCTGTTATCCAGAAAACCGGTTTCAGTTGCCAGCACTAATTTCTACCCTAAAGTAGCAGAATCTGAATGTTTGGAATGTTATAAATGGCAAGCTAGAGTTTTTTGACGTGACATACAAATATTCTCTTTGTGAAATTAAATGTAGATAGAGAATTGTTAATTATTCTTGCGATACTAGCATAACATTTTTCTGGTCAATTTATTTTCAAGAGCTGATTAGTATCTGTTTTCTTTCAATTGTTTGTTACAACTGATTTTGTATTTATTGCATGGTACCTATTAGCAAAATTCGGAGATGATATTTAGTATCAAGCAAAGTTCAGAGTTCAAAACAGATTGTTGAAATTAATACCGATGAGTTTATTAAGAGAATGCTATATTTTAATTTGAATTTATTGGATTATCCTTACTTGTCAAAAGAAGAAAATAAATTCTTCTTATTGTTATTAGAAACACAAATATGTCTAATATATATTAATTTTGAAATACCCATGAAATTAACATAGTCAATTAATTTATGATAAAACAAACAATAGCTAATTATAATAAATACAACACATTTTTATTCATATGTTTACAAGTGGGAACATTTAATGCTACATAATCAAAATGCCATGAAATTGATTTTCAGATTGTTAGTTAGTTGTATTAATACCAACGGTGAAAACTGATACCTATCCGACTTCTGATAGTTGTGCGAACATGAGTTTAAAATTATTTAATGTTAATTGATGAGTGATGATGACTTGCTTCCATCATTTATGTTGATGACGAAGTTAAAAAGATTGTTTCAATTCTGCATCAGATTCAAAAACAAAATTGCTAAATGAAAATCATGAAAACAAGCATAGCTACTCTATAAACTGTAACTTGTAAAAGTCACATATAGCATAGGTCATTTATTTTCTTGGAAGTAAAAGTAAATAAGTTTCAAAGGGAAACAAATTTAAATGTACATAATTTCGGCACAATCTCTCAGAGTGGCTTAGAATAAAAAAAGGCAAACAGTGTAGTGTCACTTTTGTTATATTAAATTTAAAATATCACTTTTTACTTTCTTATACCTAAGGAAGTATTAGTAATCGTGATTTTTTCGACCTCGAGATTTTGATTGATTTATACGTTTTGAACCCTCCTGAATCCATTTTCCGAATGATGTCTGTCGGTGCGTGTGTGTGTCTGTATGTATCCGCGATAACTCAAAAAATACTAACGGGAGACTTCCCAAATTTGGCAGTTAAGATTGTCAACAACATTTTAGGTTACGCATTAAATTTGGTGATTATGGTACCTCCAGAAGAGTCGTAATGAATGAAAGCAGAAAAAAGGTACAATTTCGGAAAAAAAAATTTTTTTTATTGCATTTCTGGATGAATCTCGACGAATTATAATGAAAAAACATAACTTTATGGAAAAGAAATCTATCTGCATGTTTGTAGTATCGCGATAGCACCCACAGTTTTTGAGATAAATCTTTCAAATTTGGTACACATGTTCTAAAATCCAAAAACAATGATAAATTCGGTGATGAGCAAAATTGGCCATCTGAAAGGTGGTCCACGGACCCCAAACTTTTTTGTATTTGCCTTTACAAAAAAATATATTCTTGATGAAAGATTATAAATCATGTCTACAATATCAAGCCAATAAAATATATTTTCCAGTTACTTAAATAAAGCTGATGTAAACTTAAATTTTTTATACATTTGACCTATAAAATGGGGCCTAGGATAAATTTAACAGTTTAACATTCGAAATGTCTAATTTAGTTACAAATATGTCAATGTCAATAAGAAGAAATTATTAAAATATATGACATCGATTATTATTGACAGTATCGAATGACGCTGAATTAATTATTTAAAAATTTTAATGAAACATATCAAGGTACGCTATTAAAATTTAATTGAGGTAAGTGAAGAATTAAATAGAATGTTTTTTTTAGATCAGGATGATATATACTGGTATAAGAAAGTTATGTGCTGGCCACATCAGATATTTTCCTTTTTATTCGGAGCCACTTTGAGCAATGTTCTCTAGCTAGGCGTTAGTCTGTAAAAGTTACAGTTTGGCAGAGTTATATAGTAAAAACGCGATAGGGTTAAATTTTTGGGCTTCTTTACTAAACTGTTTGTATTGAAGATTTCTAAATGCAATGTACATTAAATAACTTGGAACTTTATTATCTTTTCACCATCCTCTTTTCTACTTTCCGACCCTTTGTAAAATTACGTATATTACAACAACACAATACAGTAAAACTATGCATTCCTGTTTAGAAGAAACTTTTACTTTCTCTCTAATATTTTCTTCGGTTTGTTTATTTTTGTCAGCTCTAATTTACTCTGACTGCCCGTGAGCAATTATTATTTGCGGACCCGTAACAAAAGACTACTGACCCGAATTTTTCGTGTACAACGACGTCTAAACATATTATTTGATAATAAAATGGTATAACGCTTTCACAAATAAGAAAATTCTTCTTTGTTTTGAATATTCACATCTGTGTCAGTATATTACACACAATTAAAGTTAAATATATTTACTCAAACTGGTACATTTTTAATTTATCATAAAATCATTGAAGAAGAAATTTCTGGCAATTTCTTATTTTCTTTTTTTATAAAAGAAAAATAATTACATACTTGATTTTAGAAGAATAAATAATAATAAAAAAAATTATGAGTTTTTGCGGATTAAAAATACTGGATTTATCATGTGCAAGGTGTCATAAAGTGGAGGATACTGAGGAGTTTCACCAACATAAAGTAATTATAAATGAAACGCAGACAACCGTGCCACTATATAAATTAGTTAAATTTTGCCCTACGGATATGGTGTATTTATAAAAACTTACCAAAAAAAAAAAAATTATGGGTATATTTCAGTAACTATTTATGAATATTTTTTAAAATAAAAACTTTATTTACACATTCCTTGTAGATTAGGATTTTGAAGAACACTATTGTTTTCTATGAATCATAAATTTTGCCCTGTGCGCATAACTTTTTTAAACAAAACCCATATTATGATATCTTCTGTTACAAATATTAGTTCCAAATGTTAAATCCTAGGTCAAATCAATCTTGATAAATTTAAAAAACTGAACAGCTTTATCCTATATCCTAGTAAAAAAAAAATAAAATTCTACGACCTCTATAGAAAGTAATATTTATAAAAATTTTCCAAATTTTTTATATCATAATCAAGAGAAACTATTTTAAGTTTTATTGTAAAAGTTGTGTGTTTGAAAAAATTGAAACATAATGCGAATTAAAGTTTTCCGATCTACCTGTTTGTTGGTAAAAACGCCACTCTTTTCAACGGCTTTAGCAAAACTTAATCGTTCCCAGTAATAAAACAAATGCATAGTAGAGACCCAAGAATAGATACTATTTATGGAAGAAAAATAATTTATTTATTGTCCCTATCACTATTACCAACCCTTTTGCATTTTCCTGAATCCTGTCTTTCTATGCACTAGTCTCTATTGACTCCATTTTAACCCATTTTCTCCCAATGGTGCGTTATCGCACCACATATTTTATGATTTTTTTTTTGTTAAATTCAGTAAATATTTTTGCATATCCATTTATAAATTTTATTATTATCAGTATTAGAGAACTTAGTACCGTACGAACTGTTGATTTTTATTTTAAAACAAAAATTTTATGACACCTCAAAAATCAAGAAAAACGCTGCATAATTTTGTGTCAAAGGTTGAGGTGATCCTAAAACAGCAAAATATTTTATTTTTGGAAAATATTGTCATTTTTGGTATGTCTATAATATGTAGATTACATGGTAGAAAAAATACATTTAAAATATAATATAGATTATGATTTATTTTTATTAAATAATTACTGGTGCGTGAACGGACCACTGGTTTTATCTATGAAATAAAACCAAGCTATTGCCATTCTCGACAAGTCAGCCTATGTAGTGTAAACAGTCGCCGATTAGTGTGTTGTTTAGTATTTGTTTGTTTTTTGTGCAGTACACGTGATATTTAATTGAAATCAGTAAAATATGCCGTTTTCGAAGTATTTGACTCGAAGGAAATTAGAAGCGGCTCTGGAGAAGATCGTTACGGATTTGGAGAATAATGATGAATTTCGTATTACTCGTATTTACGTATTTTTATATTTTATAGATACAACTCATTCTAGCCTTGGTCTTAGCGGTGACGTTGTCATGAGTCTACTTTCTGTTGTGGATAAGCCAGTGAATCACCAAATTTTTTTCGACAACTTTTTTTCGTCATTCAAACTCTTCGTACATTTAAAAAATAATCGTTATTTTGCCACAGGTACTATCCGCGAAAATAGGACAAATAAGTGTCCAATCGAAAATTGTAAATCATTTGGTAAAAAAGACCACGAGTCCCATATTTCAGCATATGATTCTGAATCAAAAGTTTCTATTGTCCTTTGGCACGATAATTCGGTTGTAACGGTAGCAAGTAATGTTTATAGTGTAGCTCCTGTTCAAAATGTTAAACGCTATAATAGAAAAGAATGAAGAGATGTACAGATACCCCAACCTTATGTAATTGCCCAATACAATAAATATATGGGTGGGGTAGATTTACACTACAACGGAATTGCTAATTATAGATGCCAAGTATTTGGGAAAAAATGGTGGTGGCCTTTATTTTGTAATTCATTGGATAGCTTAGTCGTTAACGCATGGAAAATTTATAATGTCAATGAAAAAAAATTTCCCAAGTAGATTTTAAATCTTACATAGCCTTGCGACTTTTAAAAACTGATAAAACAATAATTGAAAGGAATCTTGCTCCTGCTATAGATGAACTGCGTTATGATAATACAGGTCACCTCATGATTTCTCATGCCAATAAAGCACGAAGGAGGTGTAGAATTTGCCATAGCCACACAATTTACATTTGTAATAAATGTAATGTACATTTACATACTTCATGCTTTGTACAGTATTAGCAAAAATGAAGCCGGGTGTTACCAGTGGTGCGTTCACGCACCATGAAATATTATAATGTTTTTTTTATTAAGTAAAGTTCTATGTAGAAAATAATTTATGCTTAGTTATTTTATGTAAGATTGAAACTTTCTATGATATATTTTCGTTAAAATCATTAGTTATATCTTATGTGCCTCAAAATAATATTTCATGTATCCTCCCAGTGGTTCGTTTACGCATCAGTATTTTTTTTATATACGTTAATTTTTTTTAATTTTTTTTGACACAAGGAATGTATTCTTAAGAGTAACAAAATAAATATTTACAAACAAAAATGTTCGTTTTTCGAATTTTTCGATGCTTGGTATATAATGGGTTAAGGTAGTAAAGTTTTATTGTTTCATTCAGATTATCTAAAAATATATCTTACATTTTATGCCTTTATCACTAACACAGGCTTATCCATTGGGCAACTTTATTTTCAAATATGAATAGATAGATTCTTAGAAATGGACATGTACAAATAGAGAAACGTTTTATTCTTTGATGGAGGATGGAGAATTTATTTATTACTAAATAATCTTTTTACTCGAATTTGACATATGTATTAATAAAATATTTAATAATCATTTTCGGGGAGCACAGCTCAGACCACTTTCCAAACATTCAGTCGAGGACATAACCTATCTGCCGTTTACAACCTCCGAATCTGTGTTTTTTCAACTTCAAATTACTACCGCAAAGTATAACTAATATCAGAGGTGGGTCCAAATATGTTACTATTTAATACCGCACTACAATTATGACTTGGTAGTACCGATTTATACGCTCGAATCGGCATATTATTATTATTTTTTTAAAATAATCGATCTTATTCAAAAGCAAAATTCAAACTACCTGTAAATAATACCATACATTATCCACTATTTCATAAGATCTTCCTTTTTAGAAAAATGAAAATACCCTTATATCAGTTCCTTTGGTTATCCGATTATAATTTCTACAACCAGCATATGCATCATTAGAGCTTAGGGGTAGTTTCTACCACCCTCTAAGGGTAGTTCAAGCGAATCCACTCCATATTTGTTCGCCCTGCCTAAAACTACAAAAGCCTGAACTTTTTTCGTCGTTATTGAAACTTATGAGGTACCTCCGTAGGTGAGGGTGGTTTTTACACCCTATAGGGGTGAGTCTCAACCGTTTAAGAATAATGTCTGGTTGTCACACCAGATTCAGATATTTTGTCCTAAGAGAGACAAGAATTTGTCATTTGTACGTGCTATTTAAACTCACGTGCGTTATTTGAGTTTCAGGGGTAGTTTTCACCCCCATGAGGGTGGATTTTGGTTTAATTAATAGAAATGGCTTGCAATGGTTTGAATGCATATTCTCCTCTCTAGATTATAAAATATCTACCATTTCCCATTTCAAGGGATATTTTTAACAAAAAAAAAACTGACACGATAAATCTTTTTTTTTACTACGATTTCAGCGCCGAAAAATACACTAGATCCATGTATTTTGATTCAGTGGAATTAAATTTTTGTTTTTTTGTGGGACTGTAATTATTGCATAACCAAGTCGTTTTACCTTCTCGCCTATTTATACTGATAGAGAAAATATTGACGTCGTGGGAAAAATTAGATTCCAGATTATGATGAAAATGGACCCGAAAATAGAAAATTTATCCGAATCGGCATGCCTGTGTGTGCCTGTGTCTCTAAAGCTGTATGTGTGTCGCTGGTCACTGTTGTGCTACCATTGCCTCAAACACATCTCAACGTAGAAATCTGAAACTTTACATATAGTATCTGAGTGGTTCAAGGAAAACTCTATTGAATATTAGTGAAATTGGTGCATGCACCAGAGAGGGTACGTCTCAAGGGGGGTTAAAAATAAATTGCGTCAAATCAAAAAATATGTCAAATACGAATTGTTCAGAAAGTGGAAATGTGCCGAAAAGAATTATTGAAGATTTCTCGTTAGATTAACTATTGTTGAGAAAAACGATTTAAAATTAAATTCATTCGATTAAAAAATGTAGTCTGTCTTGACAGTACTTTCTCATCATATCCAATTTAAAACGAGTTGGAAATAAATTATTTTATTTATTTCCATCTCATTTGTTTTATTTGTCTTGTTTTTCTTGCTTGTCTCGTTTATGTCGTTTATTCATTTATCTTATTTTCCTATTCATCCTATGTATCTCATTTATTCTATTTATCTTATTTGTCTCATATATCTAGTTTATATAGTTTATCTTGTTTATTTCGTTTATCTTGTTTACCTTATGTGTGCCCTAATCTTGTTTATCTTATTTATCTTCTTCGTCTTATTTATCTCATTTGCCTAATTTTTCTTATTTTCTCATGTCATATTTTATTTTCCTATTTATCCTACTTATCTCGTTTATCTTTGTATTTTGTTTATTTTACTTGTTTTCTCTATCTTGTTTGTCCTGTTTATCTTACATGTATCATTTATCTCAGTTGTCTCATTCGTCTCATTTCTCTTATTTATCTTATTTTCCTTATTTATCTTATTTGTGTTATTTACTTTATTTATTTTGTTTATTTTGTTCATTTTATTTATTTTGTATAATAAATAAATAAAATAAATGGAAACAATATTTGTAATTAGAATAATTGAATGTGAAATTTGTTTCTGAACTATTTTATTGAAAAAAATGTTACTTTTTTTCTTTGAGATGTTTGGCGTGATATTAACTCTAAAAACGGGAATTTTTAGAGTGCATTGTAGGATATTTTTCTTTACTAACCTGGCTACACTGGTTGAACGGAGTTGTCATCAATAACTGCCAATAGTTAGATTTGCATATGTGGATATGAGTATAAGGTAAGTGATATGCATCTCAAGATATATGTTTAACGCCAAATATGTGCAAATTGTACGGGTCCTCTTGTATAATAATACGTTTTATACTAATACAGTATAGGTATGATTAATAGCAAAGATTTATATATACATAGATAGTCATCCGCTGCATAAAAGTATATCGCTCTTTATTTCTAATTTTTTCCTCTTCGACAAAGGAAGGAGAGATATTTGAGTGGGAAGAAATGTTCGAAACATGTAACCAAAGTTCATTTATACGTTTCGAATATTTGTGCACAATTTGGTAGTATATCAAATTTGAAAAAAATTCGTTCGCTCGTTTAAGTTACAAGAGTGTCCGTATGAATTTCATTCCTAGATCTCAATAATTTTTTCTTAAAGTAGACTCAGATGGGTGTCGAAGTTATAAGCAAACGTTAAAAGAAGGCGAGAAGATGCATTTTCCAAATATTTTGAATGTTGAGCCAACTTAACTGTCGAAATTTTTCACTAATTTGGTTGATTTTCTCATTGTACATGAACAATAACATTTTATACCTTTTGCATGCGATACGATTAAATAATCTTTTAAACAGTCATTTGAATATTGTTTTAAATAATCGACTATTCGATTATTTCCGATTAATCAATCATCGATGAATCGGAAATAATCGATAAATCGATCAATCGATTAATCTGAAATAATCAATTGATTTATCAATCGATTAGTCGGATCAATGGATTTATCGATTAATTGATCATGGATTAATCGGAAATAAGCGATTATTTTTAATCATTAATTATTATCGTTTGTCAAATTTCATAATCGCCCAACCCTACTAGCCAAGACAGATTTTTATGTACTATTCCACAAAATGTTCGAACCTTCAAATTAAGTGTTAAATTATTATTTATGATATTTATATACATAAGAAAATTATATCTAGGCAAATTATAGCTTTGCATTGACGTTCGCATGGTTTAGTATAATTAATTAATCATCATCTCATAAGATGCTGAACATTGTTCAAACCTCGGTCACGATGCTGATGATGACACCGGTTGATGACCTGAAATAACCTTTAAAATTTTCAAGTTCACTAATGGAATCCCGTCCCGTCGTATTTATGAAGATGCACTTCGTGATCAAGTGAATGCACGGTAATCCCTCTGAGCTAACTATATTTTTTCACTCGTGACGGCAAATTTTTATCAATTCTGAGGCATCGATGTCAACAGTAATTACGTATTGTGAGTGGAATACCGTGATCTTCTTGCCCATGACTATCTTCTGTATACCACAATAGTCACCGTACTGTACAGTAAAGACGGTAATAGATAATAAACCTGGATATTAAGTTATTTCAGTTTTAAATAATAGTTGGAATACAAATAGTATAAACTTATATTGTTGAAACTGATTATAGATTTAGAGAAACTTCATGATGCAGATGTAAAGCGTAGATCCCCATATGTCAGATGAATTTATGTATAGGCAAATAAGTAATTTCTATAACTTAAAGAATAATGTTTATTTAAAATAATTATTTCTTATACCGGATGGACTATAATAAGTTGTTGACATATTGAGTCTACTAGTTTCAACGTCAGTATATCCTCAATTGTAGAATCTTATTAACACTTTTAGATATTTAATGGTAATCCCTAAGGGTCGATATCTGGCCTCCTTATTCTTGCATGCTCTTGACATTTACGTTTCATTTCAACATGATTTAAAATTTCAGTTAATAGTTTACCAAATATTGCTGAATAATTGTATGAACAATAATTTTTCCGATACAATTTATAAATTTGATTTCTTCTCAAAATTTTGCGTAAGAAAGTGATGAAAATTTTCCTCCACAAGTTGAAAATTTAGATATCTAGATATCTGACAGTATATTATGTATTTAAAATAATTATCTTATTATTATTTATTATTATTGTTAAATAGAAGTGGTAGTTGAATGGAACTACGTATAAAGTGAAATGGTAGGCTCAAGGCACATAGTAGAGAATTAAGCGTAGATTAGCGCGTATTAAAGCATATATAATAGTCATTCGCCATCATGGCGTGGTAGTCTTTTTTTTTTTTAATCAACTATTTAACGTCAGCCTGTTTCCTCTACCAAGGCTACCAATCACTGACTTCAGGAGACACGCTCATCAGAACTTTTGTAAGTACTGGTACCTCTTAACCTGGAAATTTTGCCGAAACCCAATTTTATCATGGGGTAGGAATCTTTAACGTGCTCACATCGCAGATACACGGGCACTCAGTTTTACATCATTTCATAAGATGATGACATGTAGATCCGCTTATGCACTATACCTCATCAACTTGTTCGGCATAGTTTTGAACCCGGGTCGTCTGGGTGCAAGGACGCGTCAATATTCCTAACACCACCAAACCATTTAGTGAGTTTTAAATGTTTTGGGAATGGTGAGTAACAATTGAGTGATAATGAAACAATGAGTGAAAAATTTTGCATTTCCTGGGTTATTTTAGGATAATATCAATATCAGCTTTATGTGAGTCAGGGTTTTTACGCATATTGCAATTTTGATTAAAATATTTTCGAAGGCATTAATTAGTCTTTATATGCAGTCAGAGCTGTCCAAAGCAGTATGTCGTATTATCACAATTATATTACATCAAAATATTGTATAATAATGAAGTCGTCCCTGGCGAAAACTGAAATTCCTCAGCTCTCTAGTTGTAATAGGACAATTAGAGCCACTCTGTATATAAAAAGATGCGCAATGATGTTCATATATGTAGTCCTACACAAATGTGTGAAATTGCATTAAAAAACCAATTAACCGCAATATTTACGTGCGATGTTCAAAGATGCGACAATGAACTTGAGATAAGTTCCTCACCGATGAATGAAAGTTAACCAGTTTTTATTAATGTTGTAATAAAAACACTGACTGTTGAGAATTGGAGAAGCAATATTTGGAAACTGTTTCGCAGAAATCGTTGTTAACCTGTTTATAAATGATCATAAATACTTAATATAATTACAGATTATTGTTATGTTTAAAGTCGTAATTTGTAAATTTGTTACGCAAATTTGAAATATTTTAATGTCAGTTACACATACGGCATTGAAAATACCTAGGAAGTAAATTTTATATCATAACATAAGCGGATGCATTCTAACAAGTTAAATGCTAGTTTATGATAATAAATGATCTATTGTATTTACACATTTTATACAAGTTAGAAATTATTGTGTTGTAATTTGTAATTGTATCTGACTTTCTTAATATTGAAGGCAAACTGAAACTTAAAAAAAAATGATGGTCGAAACTCTGTATCGTCTTATTCATTTTTGCTTTGACAGGGCTGGACTGCCCTATTGGACGAATAGGCAACGCCTGCAATCGACCAGTCTACAGGGCCTATAAACTGCAACAAATACAAACCTTACTGGGTTTAGATAGGGTTGTTGATTCTACTAAAAGAAGATTAAATTGTCACTCTAAATATACGTATATACCTACATACCAAACTAAACTACAAAAAACCTAGTAATGGTGTACATTAGAGTGGGCCGAAAAAACACTTTATTTTTTTTCTATCGCTATACCTCAAAAAAAGTTGCATATTGCCTAGCTAAGCAAAATGAAAAAAAAAATTCAAATAAAAAAAATATCTTCCGTTCGCGCATGGCGCTCAAAGTTTTATAAAATTTCGAAATTTCGTTTTTTTTTAATTATTTTTTTTATAATTGCTAAACTCAATACTAACTAAGCGCTATAGGTCCTAATGTGAAGTTTGGGGTATAGGGAATACGAAAAAAAAATTAAAACCCTTAAATTGAAAATATTTAGTGTTTGCGCAAAATGCTCAAAAAACTGGATTTTTTCTAAAAACGACTGTATTTCGTAGCTTATCTATTTTATGTTCAGTCTATATAAATGATAAACATATTTTTATTTTCAACTTCTTTATTCAATAATCATTAAGCAATCACTTTAAAGTTTGATTTTTGGGAAAATTCGGACATAATACTTCGTGACAGGAGGGTAGTTCGTATTAATCCGTCTCTTGCGTCAGCGCCTCACACTTTTTGAGATACTTCAGTCACAAGTTTGACACACCGTTCAACCACCTGGGTATGACAAGGGAAATTTTGGAAATCTGGTTGCGGCGATGTGTCTGTCTTTATCATTTTTATGATGTCCTTATCCTTGATTTTCCTTAGTAGTGGAGGAGAGATTTTCAAACTATCCCACCAAATCATATCGACGTAGTCTGTTGATTCAAAGTTTAGTTTTCGCGTGGTGAAATTTCGAATGGTCTTTCCCTTGTAAAGTAATCGAGCTTTCAGTAGTCTGCGTAGTCCCAGTTCTCTGATAGTTCTTCTTTCATCCACTGTCATTGCAAGAATCAAATTTGTTACATGCCTCTATGGTTCAAAATCAAAACCAGCAAACATTTCACAGATGGTCCAAAGATACTTTTTGAAGCTATCAGAACATCACGGTACCTAAATCAAAATTTATTGCAAGTTATCAAGCCAGTAATGGAGCGAAACGCTTTCTTTGCTCATCCCGAAAATTTGATTCTTGCAATGACAGTGGATGAAAGAAGAACTATCAGAGAACTGGGACTACGCAGACTACTGAAAGCTCGATCACTTTACAAGGGAAAGACCATTCGAAATTTCACCACGCCAAAACTAAACTTTGAATCAACAGACTACGTCGATATGATTTGGTGCGATAGTTTGAAAATCTCTCCTCCACTACTAAGGAAAATCAAGGATAAGGACATCATAAAAATGATAAAGACAGACACATCGCCGCAACCAGATTTCCAAAATTTCCCTTGTCATACCCAGGCGGTTGAACGGTGTGTCAAACTTGTGACTGAAGTATCTCAAAAAGTGTGTGGCGCTGACGCAAGAGACGGATTAATACGAACTACCCTCCTGTCACGAAGTATTATGCCCGAATTTTCCCAAAAATTAAACTTTAAAGTGATTGATTAATGATTATTGAATAAAGAAGTTGAAAATAAAAATATGTTTATCATTTATATAGACAGAACATAAAATAGATAAGCTACGAAATACAGTCGTTCTTAGAAAAAAATCCAGTTTTTTGAGCATTTTGCGCAAACACTAAATATTTTCAATTTAAGGGTTTTAATTTTTTTTTCGTATTCCCTATACCCCAAACTTCACATTAGGACCTATAGCGCTTAGTTAGTATTGAGTTTAGCAACTATAAAAAAATAATTAAAAAAAAAAACGAAATTTCGAAATTTTATAAAACTTTGAGCGCCATGCGCGAACGGAAGATATTTTTTTTATTTGAATTTTTTTTTTTCATTTTGCTTAGCTAGGCAATATGCAACTTTTTTTGAGGTATAGCGATAGAAGAAAAAAAATAAAGTGTTTTTTCGGCCCACTCTAGTGTACATATTAATTGGGTGCATTCAGCCTTCGTATTCTGAATAAAAAACAAAAATTGATAGGATTTCCAAAAATACACTCTTAATCTATGACCACGACACGTGTGCTACTGTTCTTAGCATAATTTTTATATAAATATCTGTAACATGTACAGGATGGTCCACTTAATAATCCACCCCCTGTATCTTTTATAATTTTAATATATGTAATTAAAATTTTCTTATTTATACTTATGTAATGTGTTCCAAAGATATTTAAAATTGTTATGCCTAAAATGTACAAGGTATGCCAAAATATGCATTTTTTAGCATACCCTATATTCTAGCTATAATAAATATAGTAAATTGTAAAGAACGAAATCAAAATTATAGAATATAATGTGGTGGATTTTTATCTCTTTTGTTTTGGCTTAGAAAATAAATTTTCTTGTTTATCGTATTCAATTTTGTTTATTAAATTAGTATTTTTATTACTTACCTTCCGTGGTCAAATTTAAGTACAGATTTATTTTTTAAATTTTGCTTTTGTATGCGCCACACAATACTTAAAAAATATTGAATAGATAGATAGATAGCTATTTATTTTCCTATTATTTAGGTACATTTTTGTACATATGGTAAGTCATTCTAACTACGTTAAAATATACAAATAAAATATAACATAAAAATATATAATACGAAACATAAACACATACACACAGCATTCGCATATAAACGGATATTTATATATAAAAATATTAACGCACCACACGTAAAATTACTATACATTTGCTTTAAATAAATTTAATCTTTTATAGATTTCCTTCTCAAAGGATATGTTTTCGTATAGTTTTGAAGGAGTTTGTGGTTTTCTCAACCTCTGCGTCTGGATATACAAATGTCTCGTCGTTCGGCATTATATTTTGTGTATGTACAGTTTATTTGCAACATAAAAAACGTCTGCTTCTTTGATCCCTTTACCGCCGTCAAAGAAGGCGACGTTTTAATGTTGCAAATACGTTTGAAATAAACTATAACTTTTATTTTATTTTAAGAATGTGAATGTGGGTTTTGTTTTATGTTTATAAATATTTTTAAGTTTATAGGTACATGTATTTTTTTATTTGTGGTGTCATTTTCGATTTCACTTACCGTCTAAAAAGACGTAAAATATTTGTTTGCACGAGGTCACTGATAAAGACTTGACCTAGAGATTCCAGACGGGGGCATTCCCCAATTTAGGGGACAGTTGACAACTCTACACGTAACTAATTTTCTTGTTTTACTTGATTTCGATTTCATGTACTGTTTATAAATTTGTAAATGTGGATAATATTCCACGTTATATTTAAAAAAAATTTATATGTATATATTTTCTAATCTCGGTTTCTTTGCTTTCAGGTAAGTCATTCTTCATTATTGCAAATGCTGCATAAGGTAACTTTCTTTTTTTATATATTAATTCGTGTTAGCTTTTGACAGGTGCAGAAATAATATCTATAATTAATATCATTCATCACTTGATTCACTTGACTGACACTGACACTTTTTAACTAAATTAATTTCTGTAGATATAGATCCACTCCAGTGCTCAGTTATATTAATTGCCTAATGAACCATAAAACGCTATGATGTGATTTAGAACAACAATAAATCTAAGAATCTGGCGGATATAATATAATTGCTAGTTAAAAACATGTGCATTGGTCAATTTGAGGAATGCGGAAACCTTAATAAAATAGATCAGTTTGTGGTTTGTCCTTGTAATCTGTCGTAACGTCTCGACACATCGATTATTTAAACTTTTATCTCCGGTTTTGTTACAGTGTAGGAAATAAAAACTTTATTGTTTGTATTTTAAGAAACGTTTACTTGTTCCTAATACAGGCGTCTGGCGAAAAAGATAATATTATCCAGTATTTTCTGTACTCTTGACAAAGGTCAAAAAAGCCGAAACACAGGTAGTTTTAATAAAAAAAAATTTTAAACATTAAAAAGCAAATTTCCTTCATATATTAAAAAAGTAATAATAATGTAATAAGGAAAACAGCGGACAGCAAAATGCATTTTTTCCACTCCCACCATAGTAAGTATGCCATTATGATACTGATTTTAGGAAGGTAAGTTGATTTTACCAAATGAGTATTGGTTTCTATTGACTGGAAATTAGTAAATTTTCCTAGGGAAGTAAGTCATTTCACTTAGTCATTGTCAATATTTATTATTGAATGAAAAACACCAATTAATATTTTATTATTTATTTATTTTGTATTTATATTCAATTTATTAACGATTTGTAAATAACACACACTATTTTTGTCATGTGCAGTAATTGTGAATATACGCGATATTCAATTTTTTGAATATGGGATATTGACAATAATAACATCATCTTTTTCTTTGACATTATCTACTTTCATTCCACACCATCACTGCGATATGCTTCTGCAATTCCCATTACCATCGCCACCTGAAATTTAAAAACTGTAATCTTTTTATATCTCAAAAATTTAATTATGAAATACCTTCATGAGTAAATATGTATTATTCAGCACCTCGCCACGGAATTGGTTCATTCTTCTCGACTGAGGACGTTAGATTTTTTTTTTGTTTGTAGCCATCATATTTCCTTTTCAAAATAGCTCGTAGTGACTTCGTGGTCGAGTGGTAAGGACACTTGCCTCTCACCCTGGACTCTCACATATTTGATCCCCGGTCGAGGAGCTAGGATTTTTTCTAAACCAGGAATTAATCCTAGCGTACGCGGATATTGTGTGTGTGTCCATTGTCTCTAAATGTGTAGCCCTCTCCCACACAAGGTACCTTAAGGTATTTGAATATTTGGATATCGTTATGAAAATTGTTATTTTAACATGGAGTATTCGCATCACAAGCTTGATGGAGACTTCAGTGTTGTAGATTTCTCCATTAAATATGCGAAAAGTGTAGTTTTCAAAACGGCGGCATTGTTCTTGGTTTGACACCAATTTTTAAATAATGTATGCGATGATTCATACTGTTTCTTTGACTTTTCTGAGATAAATAGGCAACATTTTTGCACTTTCTTCTGCTTCCGAAACACCCATTTTAACCGTAATTATTATTTTATTTTTATAACGTTTTGACTCGACCAATTTCTAGCGTCGTTTATAAACAAACAAAAGGTAATTAAGTCACCTATGATATATTGATTATTAATAGGTAGTTTAAAAATAATTAATCAAATGCCAAACAAATAAAACCTAATGTCTTTTATTATTTGGAGTGTGGGAGTGGAAAAAATTAATATGTAACTCGGGAGGTAAATATATTTAACCAGTCTCAAGTTCTATTGCTAGACCTCGACTATGCCTCGGGCTGCAAACTCGTCCTCGATGGCAAATGATACTTACCGCTCTTGTAGCATAAATAACTGATGTTGTTTCGCTGAAATAATAAAGGGCATATATGTGTTTTGTGTGATATTTAGTTCAATTTATCTTGTATCAGTTTTTTTATGAACAAAGAACTTAATTTAACTAGTCCTGAGGATGCTAGTAAACAGTGAAACGTCGACTGAATTAAAAAAGTAGTTTTTCTATTTTAATTGACCTCTTTCCACTAAGTTGTTATATTTGAATATAATTTATACTCGATTGTACAGTAGCACCACTTCAGTTTTTAAAATGTATTACTTTCCAGTATTTGTATTGAACTGCAGATGACGAAATTACGGAGATTATATCATGAAATAATTATTCTAATTAACTGCTGCAAACGACAAGAAACATCGTGACCTGTGTCTAAAAATTCCGACTTGCTGCGCGTATGCGGTTGGCCAACTACTATTATTTTTGCCGGCATGTGAATGTGTTTAACCACATGTAATCTAACAATATCATTTATTATAATAGTAAAATTTGTATTTGCATATTTCTTTGCATAGCTTAGATTTATGCAAGAGTTACTGACGAAAAATTAAGTTTCTAGCGCAACCTACCATTGAAATCACTTGTTATATAAATGATGGGTTAGATACAGAGGTGATAAATATTTATTAGGTCAGTAGTGGCGAACCTAAGGGTACAACTAACTAGATTTCTGGCAACTTACTTATTATTTATGACACACCAAACACCCAAGTACTTGTAAACATTACTGGAGAAATCAAACCGAAATTGCACCCTAAACTATATCGTCTAATTTTATAGAAATTTTGTTTGTTATTATGGGTTTTTCAATATTTTTCTCTGAATAGTAAAGTATTTTTATTTATTTATTTTTTTTTCATACATAAATATAATACAATAAGCATAATATGTTATTTTATTACGCCTTCAGATATTTATTAATTTTCAACTGTAAACTTTATTCATAACAATTTTTGTTTTATATTAAATTATTTTTAGCAACGCATGATTAATATAGGTACTTCAATACTTAATAATAATAATAATACTATATTACTGTAATACTCGTAATTTGACCGTCGCGTCGTGGGTGTTATATTTATGGGTATATAAGAATATTAAATCTGTGTTACATCATCGATATAAGTAATTAGATTTTGCTTTAATTTATTCTGTTTCAATTGTAATTTCTTTTGTAGTAAAATTTGGACCAGCTCAAGGTTATCTATTTATTATTTATAATGTTTAATAGACAAATAGAAAATTGCACAGATTAAATTTATATCATTTGTACAGACAGATTGATGTGACTGTCCATATTCATTTAAAATTTTTTTGTTATGCGAGACAAGAAAAGTATGAATATTTGATCTTTTTTTTTATTTCAACTAAATATATTTAATAAAATATATTCATTCACTTGATGTAACGGCAGGACTAACATTTATTGGTACGAATTCCTAGGCAATCGTTCGTAAGACCGAGTGGTTACATTGGATACGAATTCTTACGAAAAACTCGTAAAGTACAAGTTTTCAGTATGTATTAGTTACTTACATAACAAAACCGGAAAGTGATTCTTTACTGGGCGAGTTGGCAGGTGAGCCTAGTAAAGACGCTTTCCAGGTGTGTTGCGTACAATATTATTTCTGCAATCATTCTTGCTATGGTTTTTGGTCAATTTTTTGCGTGGAAAATACATCTTTACTGGTCTAGCCCGGAAAGTTACATAAGGGATCGGAAAGTATTTTCCGATTTCTTATGTCACTTTTGGTTGACAACAATAGGGTAGGTACCTGAATTAAGCACTCTAGACAACAGCCTGATCTGCCAGTTGATTTTTATGAATTTTGTTTACAAAAGTTTTCAAGTTAAAAAGTGTTTTGAGAGTAGCAAATACGGTTGCAAAAAAAATATTTTATGTAACACACCCGGAACGTGCCTTTACTGGGCTCGCCGGCTTCAAGGACTCGCTGGCGCTCGCCTTGGAAACTGCCAGCTCGCCCAATAAAGAATCACTTTCCGGTCTTGTTACATAAATGACTATTTCAGATACTTTTTCCGCAACTGTAAAAAGATCGGTCTTTACCGATATCTTATCACTTTTGGATGACAAAAATATGTGGATAACACTTAAAAATTATTAATCCAGTCTTCTTTAAAAGTAAGATTCTGACATCTGTCAGTTTATTTTATGAATTTTATTAAAACGTTTTTTGAAAGTAGCATGTAGGGTTGCAGAAAACTATTATATGCAACACACCCGGAATGTGTCTTTACTGTAAAGAATCACTTTCCGGTCTTGTTACGTAAATAACTATTGTCAACCAAAAGTGACATGAGGAATAGGTAAAGACTTTGTCACTTTACCGGGGTAGACTGACTAGTAAATATGTATTTTTCACTCAAAAAGTTTACCAAAAACAGTTAACTTTCTAAACGGTTGCGGAAAGAAATGATTTATTAGTGATATTTCATACAACGTCAATTATGACAAATAACACAGGCCTGCAAAAATAAATTTTTTGAAAATTGTCTTAAATATTTTAGGTGAACTTTGTATTGTTTTTAGTGCTGAATTCAAATACGACCTTAATTTTGTTCCATCAAGTAAGATTTTTTTCACAATAAAAGTTTTAAGATTTAAAAAAATTATGCAAAATAGGATTTTTGTCAATTAAAGTTTTATTAATACAAAGTCTTGGCAAGTGAATACAACTAAAATCTACCTAAATATGATCCAAAAAGTATTTAAAGTTCACAAATAATTGGTATAAGATCCGAATTAAAAACGACCTTCACCTATCCGTTTAATGGATGAAATATATTTTATATTAATTTTAATATGTTATAAAATATATCGCGAGTGGGTTGGCTAAAAAATTCCTGGCAAGACTATGATTAATTAAAAATTCAAAAATAACTTTTTTTAAACACTGCACTCATTTGTTTAAGGAACAAATTTTATTCCAATCGAAACTATGAAGCGTATTATGCAAATGTTAGGTTGTCTATTTTTTTCCTGGCGTAATTATTGGGTTGGCAGGTATAAACAAGTAATTCGATACTAGTAATTTACATTCACATGTTTAATGAATAAATCTTATATCAAAATAAAGGTAATTAAATTGCGAACAGAATGATATAGGGTTGTCTGCGAAAAATCTTGTTTAAATTCCGGTTGGCGAGCTTTAAAAAGCGAAATATTGGTGAGAATGAAAATGTGCGAGAAAGAGGTCCGAGCAAACTATCCGGTGCGATAGAAGAGGACGAAGCATTGCAGCTGCGCGCGGCTCGTCCATCGGATGAAAGAGAGTGCGCATACTATTTGTTCGTGCAATTGAGAAGGGTAGCGATAGACTAGTAAATACTCTGAGCATTATTTTGGAGCAGTTAACCTCAATATTCGAATCAAGATAACGTGCTACTACGCATCGTTGTTATTAATTGACAATATATTATGATAAAAAATTATTATGTATTACATGTGGTGTAAATGCAAAAATATATTCTGACTTACTGATATTCGTTTCAGAAATTGTTCACCAAATTAAAAAATATGATCAGTTGCAATTATGAAAAATAATGGAATGAAATGATGACATTTTTTAATAACCTTAATAGGGGTATATGGGGAATTGGTGGTGTTTATATGTACAAAATATCTGATGTACAGTTATTGGTATCAGAAATTGTTTACCAAATTTAAGAATAAAATCAATTGCAATTAGACGACAAAAAAAATCTCGACAAAAATTTGCATGTCAAACAAATATTTTAAGGCGAAATTCTATGGTCTAAAATAATAAAATACTTAGTAAACATAACCCTTTAAATGCTTCCTAACGGAGGTATAAGCTGCTAAAATAATAAAGAAAATTATTATATATTATTGAAATAACTTGCATATTTTGTACATAGTAGTAATTAATTATAAGGGGTCTTGCTAATATATTTTTAAATATTATAAAACTGAAATACCTATTTTTACAGTATATTTTTAGAAAATATTGTTTTGTGTGGCTCGGTTTATGGTTATATTTAAATTCAAACAAGTTGCAAATAGTTGAATATGCAAGCATTTTCCAAGATAACTTTTTTTCTTTGAAATTAATCCTAGAATAGAGATATACCGCTTTTGTTTTTATTTTCCAGTGACGTCTCAAATATGTTTTTAAGAAAATCTCCCGGTGATAAAAAATATGGATTCAGCTCAAATCATGGCCATTTTTATAGTTACTATGTACAAAATATCAAAGAAATATTACTACTTGTATATCCGTTTTTAAGCGTTTAAAGTGTTATATTTATGTTATTAAATACGATTTGAACGAAACAACTACTCAGCGGGCAAATACCCCGACCTGCATTGGATTATACCTTCAAATCATGATAGACCGGTAGCCAATGTCATTTGTCAGTCCCTAACCAGACATAGACCGGTTTCGAATTTATTAGTTCTCCTCAGTATGCTATAGGTTATGGAACAGACAAATGATAGTGGCCAACCTGCTAGTCATATACTGATTAAGGTAAATTGAGTAGTGGTGCTACTATCCGACCGACATCATAGATGTCTTTGTTATATTTATGTAATACTTTATAATTGTTTTTGACCATAGAATCTTTCCATAAAATACTTGTATTGATTTACCAAACACCCTGTATATTCGTATATCTAATAATTGTCTAATTCTCAAACGCCTTGGTTGGAAAAGCAAAGTAAAAAATGTGTTTTCAAATTGAAAAGGTCTGGCATACAATAGTTGCCCCTCCCACCTCGCATGCCGAAGTGCCAAACCAATAATTGTAAGAATATAGATTTACATAATATTTTGGCAACCAACCACCTTTAGAAAAAAAGTACACAACGACATTTCATTTAAGATTAAAACTCATCCTTAATACCGTTTTATTAGTTTTACAATTTGAACTTGGCAATTCTATAATATATAGCAATAGTAAAACATGGGTATGATATGTTACCTAATATAATTCGAGACGTTCTTGCATGTTGCATATGAATATATTTATAATGTAATTATAATACAATAATGCTTCCTCTAAACCACGCAATGATTTTTGCGTTATAATTATGCATTTAATGGTTAAGATTTTTAAAGATTTGATTACGCCTTTTCATTGTTTTCACTTTGCATATAAAACCGTTATTTATATTAATTTAAATATATAGGAGTCATAACCGTGAAAGATGGAAGAGTCCACATGCCAAAATTAGTTTTGTACAAAAATTTTTCAAACTGAAATATTTGGATATTTGTAAAATATAGATAATGTATTTAGAAGTAATTCATATTCTACTTAGATCCCCGTTTGTATGCTTGCACAAATTTAAATTTTCCAGATTGTAGACTGAAAATTAGCATGAAATTAAATTAACTATAACATAAATGTGAAGTTGGCGCTGCTGTGCGGGAAATTGATTTTCAGTGACCGATACAGCAGTAACGGCTTGACATTGGTTTATTGACCAATCTCAGTTTATGTTTTTGTTTATAGCTCCTGGGAATAGGAGCAATTTTGATCTACAAGATGTTTCAGTTCTTTATCGCTTGTTTATTGCAGATATCAATTTATTTCATTTTACGGCAACAGTTTACCTAGTAGCCACCACCAGATAATTTATCTGGTTACAGAAACATAGTCAGTTAAAAATTTTTACAACTAAAATACTTCTGCGATCAAAGCAAATTCGTGTTGGCTACTAATTACAGTTCTATGGCAAAACTAATTTGAATGCCGGTTACCAATAATTTGTTCCTTGCAGTGTTCGAGAGACACATTTTCCGACTTTGACTAATTTGTATCCCAAATATTCACACGTTCGATTATTTGTAGACCAATGTGAAAATTTAAGCAAAGAAATTTGGTTTATCATGACCAGGGACCACAAATATTTTCCATTTTTCACAGTTATAAATACAATATAAATATAAATAAATACACCACATAAAAACGCATGTAGTGTGTTTATTTATATACCTATAATATATGCAACCAGTATAACCAGTATCGAGGACGAAAGGTGCAAGGATTCTGTGGGTAGTCGGAACTCTCCTGTGTAAACTTATAGGCAGCTTGACAGTTTATCCGGTGGTATCCCCAGTTCAGTTATCTTCGCAACATGAAAGATGCAGTTCATGGTGGTGTTTGATTTGGTTTTCGCATAAAACGCTCTTAGCAATGGTACAGTTACTACCGTTTCTGATACAAAAAATTATTGAAAACTACGATAACAACAACAGATGATTCACATATTCTCTGTACTCCATGCAATCGACGTTATGTATTTCATACACGCTGTGATTGTGAAAGACACTGAAATTCGGCTATCCATCGACAAAATATTGCCGGTACAGTTATTAAAGAGGAATTTTTTATGATTTGTGTGTCATGTTCTGTGCATGTAGTTTTCCTTAACTTAGTAGTCATACATTGCGCAAAACATATCTACGTAAAAAATTATCTGCACGGTTTGTCTGTGCCTGTCCATGTGAACTATTTAGAATTTGTACCATTAACCTCGGTAGGTTTTCCTTGTACAAACGTATGTACAGACTAAATCGCCCAAATTTAACAGCCACGAATGCAGAACGAATATTAGTTGTGACGTGACCATGTGTGATAATGCGATGACGGACATTAGTCATTCTGATTAATACATGGTATTAAGGGGTATGTATTTCATTATTCATTTTACACTTTTGCTTTTATTTGTTTACGTATGTCCTTCTGTCAACCATATGAGGCAGTAGTAGCTACCAATTCCGGACTCTGGTATAGTATCCAGTCCCTGGTCGTGAGAATAGGCTTTTATTTATGGTTTATTATAAATATTTAAAAATTAAACATTGTTTATAATTTAAAATGATTTTAGCATTTACGACTTTAGTTGTTAATGTTTGACACTGACGTAGTTTTCCACGAAACACCAAAACACTATATACTGCCCTCGACGCGTGTTTCGCCAACCAAGTTGGCATCATCTGAAGATGATTAAAAACTGAACTTGTTAATGTTTGTTATAATTACAGCTGGCAAATCGGTCCGCAAGTCACGGGCGGTGCCAGATAGAGAAATACCCAAATACGTAAGCGAGACTTGTTTACTATTGTAGCAAAGACTAACATTTAATTTTAGTCTATTGTTATGCCTCGTGGTGTGTACAACGTCATTTATTCCTCTCCATTGTATTGTTGAAAATTTTATTTGTTATATTTTATTCTTGATATTAATTTAATAATAAAGTATATCAGACCTGCCTAAGGGTAAAAAACGGCCATACGCTGAAAAAGTGTATAAATTTATCAGTGAATTCCTGAATTTATTTTACAATGGTGCTATAATAATTTGTAAGGTGTGAGAGACAGACCTGATGTGTTGGGACAAACGCGATTGTAAACTTCACATAAGTTCTGTGCCACATAAAAAAATGGCGTACCTTCGACAACACAGTTTATGTTCGATTTCCTCTTAATGTTGATTGCCTGTGATGTTCCGCTGCACATACTAGATAAATAACCATTTCAGAAGTTCTGAAATAAATACAATCCCAAGGTGACGTTACCAAGTCGCACAACATTGCGTACCTATGTACCAACTGTAAGTGAAGACATTGTAAATAAGATCAAATGTGTACTAAAAAATACACGGCTGTGGTTGTGTTAACGAGACGACAGATTGTAAAAAAAAATCTATTTTAAATGTTACTGGACCCTCTTAAACCGACATTTCCACTGTTACTAGCTAGCAAAGGACTAACTGAGTGTACTGGCCAAATAATTACGCGGGTGGTGCTGGAGACGTTAGAAAAATTTGACCTGTCAAAAAGTCAATTGTTGATGTTTGTGACCGATGGTGCCGCGACAATGCGTTTGGTAGGCCGTTCACTTCAAGAACACAGTTGTAGATTATTACATGTTACGTGTAAAGTGCATGCTTTACACCTTGTGGCAGAAACTATTCGACAAGGTTTCCCAGAGGTAGATGCATTAATAGCACGTACAAAAAATAATAGCACGTACAAAAGGAAGTGTTTCTTAAATCTCCTAAACGTCTTCGCGCATTTCATAGCAAGTGTCCTGGTATTCCCAAACCACCAAAGCCGATTCTTACACACTGGGGAACATGGTTGAAGGCAGCTTTTTATTATGCTAAATATTCGAGGATGTTTCTGTTGAAATAGCTTTAAAAACTATTCACAAGAACTATAAAGGATTATATGACGCCATACAAAACATACAAAACAGTGCGTTGTCGTTACCGGAGTCACTGCAAATAGTGGACGAAGTAAATTACTGCTACACTCTATAAGTGACGTAAAAAAATGAGCCCGTTGGAGAAAAGTTCTCATGTGTATTAAAGCAAGACACATTACTCATCGGAGACAACCATAGAAACATACATGATTCTGCTAAGTTTTTACACATTTTTTCCAGTTTGTGATAACCAAGAGGGTTAGTTGTGCATACATTGTTATAAATTGTAACAGTTTATTGCTTTTATTACTAGTTCATTTCTTTTATTACACTTATTATGATGCGTACGCCTATGTCCTGCGGCTCATTTTTGCCAACTCTAGTTAAAATTAAAATGTTTGATCTAACAATGGAAATAAATGGGTATTTTCATTGTCAAAATGTCAGGTCAAAAAATTTAATTACAGCAGAACTGAAAAGTTAATTATTATATTCGTTAATACAGTAGCAAAATACTAAAATCTTAAATCTATCGACTAAATCATATATTTTCAAAATTTTGCAGAAATTAAAATATAAGGGATTTTTGAGGATAGTAATGGTTATTTATGTTACAAGTTCGGTAAGTGATGTTACAGTACGATTTATGTATGTAGATATTTACGGGGTGGCGACGCAAGAGCCGAGTCTGGAATTTCTAAATGAGTACAGTAACAATCACTTAACGAATGTGTAACGTACATTTTATTTCATACGTGTTTTTTATATTCCACGATTTAACTAAAGTCCTATCACAGTTTATTTCATATTGTGCAATCGCTATTCCGCGATTTAAAGTCGCATTACCTGCTTTTGTTATATAGCAACGGTATATGTGTTTTATTTATAGATTTATCTATTTGAATTTGTCATTTGTCGAAAATGGAAGTTAACCAAGATTGTGATCTTTCTAATAAAGTTTTATTGATATCTGCGGGAACAAAAGGCAAAATTGATTCGCACGAAATCTGCTAAATGTTACGGTAAGGAGTATTTTGTTTTATTAAATTTGTCAAAAAAAGTTACGTTTTGAAGGTTTACTCTGTTAATAATAAAAGAGTGTGGTAAGTTGCTTAGCAACCTTTTACTGGCTCTGATACTGTAATAATGCATTTAGCGGACTGACCCCTAGTATTATCAACATTTTAAAGGGATCTTTAAATGGAGTTTTAATGACTAGAAACAAACAAAATATAAATATTAGATAGCAATTGTATAATTTAAATGAAAAATTAGGTTTAATAGCATTCGTATATCTCGATTTATATTTTGCTGGAATTGCTGATAATATATTCTGTTGTCACTAAAACTCTCATTAAGCTAAAGGTTCCTTTAAGATGTTGATAATACCTTGACTTTAAATAAAACAAATACTGAATGCAGTATTCTGTGTACATTTTTAAAATACGTTTACGAAATAAACTAATTACTTACTAACATTATTTTTAAACCGTTTTGCCATTTTTTTAGAGATTAATAAGGGTGGTGGTAGTTACTGCTGTTTTCTCTGTGGTTACGTTTCCAAATCGTAGTAGCTTAATACCTACTAATTTGTTTATTGGGCCGATATGACAGTGGCGTGTCGTGACTTTTATAAACGCGAACCTGTTGCAAAATAAATACTTACCTTACTTAAAATTTAGCGGGATTCTCTGGCTTCGTTTTGCAAATTCATCAATGAAGTCATCATAAAACTTTTGCTCTAGTGGCATTTCTTGAATTAGTTCCTTTTCAGTGGATAACAGTACTAGATTAGTTAATCTTTCTTAACCGGTAGAATTAGAAATTCTGAAGTTTCTAATTCTTTTTAACGTGGAAAACTACGTTCGGTCAATGCACTTGTGGTGGGAATAGTGAGAGTTCAATTCACATAATGTAAGAATTTCAAGGCATGCTTGATTAAGTCCAAAATTATTAAGAGATTTCCATAAGTCACAAACATTATTTTTATTTATACCTTCCGATGTGTTGTATATCACTGAAAGTCGGATCGCAATTCAGGAAAATCAAAATATTGTGAATATTTTTTCCAAAGAATCAAAAGCACCTTCCGGAATTGTAGAAGTATGACCATTAAAATGTGTTAACTCTAAAGTAGCTGCTTAAAGTAGAAAAAAAATTTGCATTCTTTGATACTGCTAACAGATTATTGTAACTAGAGTTGGGCGATATTTCACAGTAGGCGATTTTTTCACTGTGATTGATCAGTCATACTCACTCACTGTGACTATACTGCTACCAAAACAGTGACTGAATTTTACATTTTCAAGGTGCATAGGATTATCAACCGTGCTCTTTAAAGAATGCCTGTACTCTTTTGGAGCTACAAATATTATAACAAACTCAATTCGGTAAACATAAAATAAACTTAACAAATTTTTCTCACGAAATGAAGGAATCAACATCTGTGAAATAATTAGTGAGTTATATCATAAGTTTATCCACACTGTATTATGGTGTCTGGTATTATATATATATATACTTGATAGTTCACATTCGCTACTTCACAGTTATGCAGATCTAAGGGAATAATGTAAATTTTGGTGTTAGTATAAAATTTTCTAATATTTAGTAATTCTACCTAATGACCACGCGCTTACGGGTAAGATTGTAACTTGTTTTCAGATTCTCATTTCATTATTTAAACAGTTTATTGGTTAACTGCTTGGAACTTAATTCAGAAACAGAGTACCTACACAGAGTAGAGTGAAAGAGTAACATTCATATTAAACACGTTCTGTCACAAATACAAATTTTTCGACGAGTTGGAAAAAAGATGTACCCTATGTTCAAAAAAATCAAAATAGAGCATAAAGCCCTTGTGAATTTTGTAACAGTAGATTTTTACTTTTCGGCCCATTGATTTTTTTTCTTTCAGTAGGTGAAATTTTGTTCTTAGTTTATTTACTTCTGGTACGGTATTTTCTCACAATATAAAAAAATGTATTCATCATAAATACCTATATGTTATATGGATAGTTTTTAATTTATACTCTATTCTGTACGACCTAAGTTGGTAACCCTAAATGTGCAGTATCAGTATAGTACACCATACTATGCAGAATCGTTACCACAGCTAGTATGCTAATCGCAGTGCAGGTCGCAGATCGCACTCGGCACAAGTCATAGGCAGTATATTCACAGTCGCAATTATCACGGCACAGGCTCGGCACAATCGGAAATATATTTGCTATACGCTGCCACTAGCACTACTACGTTGAGATTGCTCCGAATTTGTGATCACAGTCATAAGTTACAATCACTGTGATTTTGAAATCACAGTAGCAGTTCATAGTGTGTTTATAAATCACCATTTAGCCCATCACCAGTTGTAACACTAAAATTCGATGCGCCATACAGTGTATAAAAAGTGCATTAGGGTAAGTTTGTCTTACTTTAGCCTGTAGTCCTCCTATTTCACCTGCCATTACTGCCACTCCGTCGCAACTTTGCGTGACTAATTTTGAAGCATAATTAAGTTCGCCAACTATAGAATGCAGAGTGTTATAAAGAGCTTTTGCTGTTCTTTGCGTAGAAATGTCTAAAAATCCTAAAAATCGTTCTTTAATGTCAACTTTCTTTGTAACATAACGTACAACCTTCGACAACTGGCAAGTATTTCTAACGTCAGTAGTTTCAGCTAGTATAATTGCAATAAACGAAGTTTCCTCTATTTCGCCCAGTATTTTCCTTAACACAACTTCTCCTACGCACCTTCTCCTTCCTGTCGAATTTGCTAAATGGAATTGCAATGTTTCATCATATTTTGCGAACAAATTAATGAAATCCACATAATGCCTCCTATTTGCAGAATTTTCCGATTCATCGTGACTTCGAAAACCAAGCTTATGTTTACCTAAGAAACACACTACATCTATGCGATTTTTTTCGTACTTCTTGATTATGTTGTTCATAGCTTATTCTTAATTGATTGTCCAAAGCATGCTCGATTCTTGTTTTACCGAAAGTTTTTTCTTTAATAATGGACTGAATATGTATTATAGACGATGAATGTATTTTTATTAATTTGTGCAAATTGTTTAAATCGAAAAAATCCATTTTTGTTCCACAAATTCTTTTCATTTGAAAAAAGACGACATGGCCAGCAAAATAAAAGCGATTTAGTGTTGCAACCAATGAGCCATTCACATTTTTGATAATGTTCTGTTTGGAAATGTCTGTTAACATTATAAAAGCTGGAGTTGGCCTACCTTTTAAAATAATTATTTTTATCTTAAAAATTATAAGTTGAAAATCCCCTTATCACTAAATTGCACACATCACATTCACATAATACATATAGGTTCCGTCGTTTTAGAACTCTTTTGCGAAGGTAAGGGACCCGGTGGGTGTCTCCATCCCAGTAAACACACATACGTTAGTTAGAAAGACGTTTATAATGTCCAAACACCACTTGAAAAACGTTTATTTTTTACGTACAAACAACGTAAAAATGTCGCGGTTTTACACGTTTCAAATAACGAAATTATAAACGTTTAATATTAGTATATGTGAAACGAATATGTCAGATATTTAAAAATGTATTACTAGTGTACATAACTCTAAAATGTTTTAAAAACGTTTCTGTTCAACCTCAATGGACTATTCAGTTGATATGGACGTTTTATGGACGTTTAAGAGGACAGTTTTATAAACGCTTTAAATAAAGTTAATTTAATGTTGTCAAAACTGTAAAAAAGGACGGCCAAAACTTTTCGTGAAACATTCACGTATTTTTAACGTTACGATAAACGTATGTGTTTACTGGGATTACGCTTAGCATGTAAGCTGTCTAGCATACATCCACACTATTTTTAATTTTGTTTTTACATTTCTCGTGATTATAATTGCACTATCTTTTAAACAATAAATAATTTCAATATTTAAAGTCAATATAAACATTAATAATGCGAATCAACCACCAAAAGACACTTTAAAATAAATGAACTAAACGTCTCGATTGTACATCTTAATACACGTTCGCGTTTACTCACAAAACATTACACATTTGCCGTATTTAAGTATGCTGTTCTGGCTGATTGGACCATGTCTAAGTGCCAAAAAAAAAAAAAAAGTATGCTGTGATAAAAAGCTTACACTTGAACTCACTTCGGAGCCGTTCGAGCGGAATCGGCATCGTGAAGGTGGAAACCTAATGCATTGCAACTTTGTAATTTAAGGGTCTATATCAGATGCAAGTGAAATATAGTCTCGATTTTACCACACCCCGCGCAGGCCACGGTGCATATATACAGCCAAACCGAAATTATCGCGGCGAATGTCGAAGGTGGCCGATGTTCTAGGTACAGAACGGCATAGTGGAACATTTCAGATCGGGAGATGTTGAATTATCAGAGGCGGAGCACTAGAGGTTTCGTACGACATAAACCGACGAAAATGTTGTGTTGCGTCAAGCTTATAAGCTAAGCAGTAGCTAACCTTACCTTTCATGCGTCCTTGTCCTGCAATTAATATGTAAAAACAATAAAAAAAACCGAAATTATTGTATTTACTTTGTTTAAAAATAGCTAAAGAACTAAACAACAAAACAATTAAATCGTTAATCTACAAAAAAATTTCCATTTTACCGTTTCTTATTAATGCATAGTATTATTTTAAAAAATTTTTCCTATAAAATGGAAGTATCAATGTGTGTCATATCATTCAACATAGAATGGAAAAGGCGATGAAATAATATGAAAAATATATTTGTGTTATTTTAAATTTAAACTCCAATATTTTTATCAAATATGAAAGATTATGATGATGTTACATATATTGCTGAATTCAGAAAGAAATTTTTTTAAATTGAGCTGAATATACAGGATATATCATTTAGAATAAAAAAAATTAAGGCAATTTCCGGTCAAACCGGAAGTAAAATATATGTATGTGACGCGCATATTTAATCAGTATTCGGAATGTCGTATGTCCATTTCCGCATATTAATGCGGGGTGTAATTTTTTTTATTTTTCAAGTTTTTCGGCGTTTTCTTTTTATTTGACATTCAATTGTTTTTAATTTTATAATTTTATTTTATTCAAATGGAATTTTAGAAAATAATTAGAAAATAACTTTTTCAAAACATTTTCAAGCCTGCCATATTATTGTTTAAAAAAATAATATTTGTTACGGATAATTCTACTAATGGTTGTAATTAAAATACTAACTGAATAATGATAATTCTATTTTTAAAATAAGAACACAAAAATACCACTTGAGATTAAAAAAAATGTAAACAATGCAAACTGAACATAAAAATACAATAAAAAAATAAAATAAATGAACTTCAATTACGTAATACAGAATTAACTAATATTTTGTCATTGCTCCATTAGCGTCTAAAACTGCCTGAAGTCTTGCAGGCATGGACAAAATCAGATTTCTTGCAAGGTCAACTTCTTGCGACAAGTTCTCCCAAGCGTCTTCAATTATCCCTTTCAATTCTTGGGCATTATTTGGATGGTTATTTAATTTTCTTATATGTTTCACCATTAGTCCCCATACATTTTCAATTGGATTTAAATCTAGACTTTTAGATGGCCACGGTAACAACTCTATGTTTCTATTAAGAAACCATTGCCTGACACGATGGGCCGTATGTATGGAGCAGTTGTCTTGTTGGAAAATAAAATTATTTTCCGGAAACACCTCTATTATTGACGGCAACATAATATTGTCTAATATTTCAATATATTTAATGGAATTGAGATGACCACCACTGTTCCAACACACACCTAACCCATTTAGGCTCATCCAAGCCCAGACATTGACTGAACACCTTCCTAATATTTGTGGATCGAAAGTATATTTTTTGTCGTATCTAGTGGAAGGAGGCCTATATACGCGAACATGTCCATCGTTACAGGATTTAAAAACCTTTTCGTCAGAAAAGACAACTTGTCCCCAGAAGTTTTCATCATCGATTATATAGTTGAGTGCAAAAAATAATCCTACCCTGCTTCTTTTCTTCTGAAAGTTTGTATTTTTTAGCCGCTGAACAACTCTTCAAGTCGCTTTGTAGTTTTATTCTTCTGCAAGCAGTAGATACCGAAGCAGGGAAATTTGTCTCTGAAATTTCATTTACTGCAGTCTGAAAAGGGTTTTCTATCCGGTAATTTATAAGATTTTCATCTTCTTGATTATTGCTCTTTCTGGGCCTACCGGAAGCAACTTTACGGGATACCGTTTGGTTGGTTTCCCATTGTTTTTTAACACTCATTATCGTGGTTTTACTCACATTGTATTCAACAGCAAGTCTTCTTATGGACCAACCATCTTCGATTTTAGAAACAATTCGAAATTTTTGAATATCTGTTAGATGTCGAACCATTTTTAATAATGACGCCACTGATTAACGTCAAAGTGACATTTGTAAGATTATTAATATCAATCAAAGAACGAATGATTTACATAGCTAAAAGAAAGTGTACCAGTTTTTATTGAAATCAAGTGTACCCACTTTATAACAAATAAGTAAATTTGAGATATCTCTAGAATACACACGCCACTGTTGTTTACGAAATCGCAACGTGGTTCCTAAGTGCCCGATTCCCCCTCCCGCAAACGAGTCCAGTGTATGCAAGTGCATCCGTGTTTCCGAAATATCATGCGAGATGGCAGCTATTATCGGAATACAGATATGCAGTTTTTAGTTTTCTAATAAATTTATTTTCAACTAATCCAAGAGTTGGGTCACATGAATATAAATGTTACAAACAGTGACTAATGTCGGAATGTTAAAAAATTTGGATACAAAATATTTAAAATGCATGCGAAAATTTTTTGACGACTCTAAAAAAAAAAAATTGCATTCCGACATTTTATGCATATTTTTGAAAAATCTTGTAAAAATCGCACTCAAATCGGATAAGTTTTAAACGAGATATTCGAGAATTATGATTTAATAGGGTATATAAGACTCTTAACGTATTTTAAAACATTTGTTTTGACACGTATCAAGTTCATAAACGCCATCAAATAAAGGATTGGAAGCAATAAGAAAATAAATAATATATTTTATTATGATTCTTGTAAGGGAAGCTGGGCTTCCCTAGCTTCCATGGAGAATACGCCACTGTGACACGAGGCAGACGTTTAAATATTTTGGACTTCCACAGAATAACAGAACATTAAACTGAAGGGAACATTTTTTAAATCTTCTAATGAGAGATATATATGGATGGCATGAACAGAAAAATGTTTTATTTATTTAAAACTTACTAAAAACGAATTTCAAAAGGGCAAGCATGGAAGCAGGCATTTGAAAAGTGAACCAATCTAGACTGGCATGATGTAATGTTCATTCAATCTCACGGAAAACATCCAAACACTGAAAATTTACGAAAGATGGCTGATGTGGAGGTTAAAGTGGAATGATCAGTGGTGAACGAAATTACATTAAAAATGTCGTCGAAGACCTTCATGAAAAACCGATATATTTTTCAACAGAATAAGTCGTTAATTAGTTATTAATGTTTATTATTCCTTTGCTTGTAGAACAATAATTTCACTTATCTAATTAAAAATAGTTCTTATTACACGATTGAAATTAATAATCGAACAAGAACTTGAACATGTTATGCTATTAGACCATAGTTTGTAGTTTGGCCAAAATATTTATTACAAGCTCTTTTAATTGTTGTTATGTTTAAATTCGCCTGTCCACACCTACGCTCTTAATATTTAAGACCTTGCTCAGAGTTTTTTGGAAAGAGTTATTTAAATTAACTAGAAAAAGTTACAAAAGATCCAAACATGACTAATTTCCACTTAAAATTGTAAATAGTATTTTTCATATCCTGTTTAGTGAATGAGATATAATTATAAACTAATGTCTAGAACCTTTGCAAATTGAATCACCATATTTAGAAACTATATTACATTTATAACATGGTTCATTCATATACGTATACATTATTAATCTAAAGATTAACTCTCTCGTAATTATTTCCGCCCTATTTTTTGTAGTTATTTCCGTTTATTTGAATTGTTTGGAAAAAATAAAATAACGCTTACCACTAGCCACACTTTCAAAAGTTTTGCATCATCATATTATATTGATTAGTTGTCTGTGCCCGACATGATATGTATAATCATTTAATTAAGGTCTAATAACCAGTTGAACAATATTTAACCGTAAAGTCGGTTTAATATTCTTGCTTTTTTTCTTGAAATTTGAGCATGCTAGGTCGCAAAGCTACATTATTTAGTAGAATTTATTTAATTTATTTGAGGAGCGCTGGTTCAAAAGGCAGTTTTTATTCTACTACCGTTATTGACTAAGAGATGGCATTGCCTATTTTAAAGTATAACCTATCCAATAGAACATAGATCCTGGGACGGGATCCCATTCACTGCGCTTTTTGTGTTATTTAATTTGACCTAAACAGCAATATTTATCAATAAATATAGGTATAAAATACTGCTGGCCTGAAATTGTAGAAAGTGATGCCGCCTATACGAGATAATTCTCAATCTCCTTTCGTCTCGTCTCGTCACGAATTTCGAGATCGAGATGAACATTTTTCGATCTCAAATAATTCGAGGCGAGATCAAGGATACAACCTAATTCTCGATTTTTTAAAACAAGCAAAACTATTATAGTTCTTTATTTTCATAAAACGATACATTATCTATAATAGACAATATTACAAAAAAAAAGATTTTTCAATTTAACTTATTTTAAGTGTTTTTTAATAAATTCACATGACTGCCAAGCACGCAATGCCCTAGGAGAATCATCAAGTCTGTTGTAGTGTCGAATAATCAATCCAGCTTTTGAAAATAGTCGTTCAGCTGGTACACTAGTTACCTGTATAGCCAAAAAGTCCCTAGCCATTCTAACAAGTTTTGGATACAAAACTTGGTAATTGCTCCACCAGACTAATATCTCTACGTCTTCACTGTCTCGTGGTGTTGTGTAATCATTAATTTCCTTTCTCCAGTTTTTAATTGTGATAGAAGACTTTTTAAATAGAGCAATTATATTGAGGAATCATCTTGCCCAGAACCAGAGGAGGCTTGTTATTGACTTGGTGATGGTGAATCAACTTTGTAATAAAAGTGTATGTAAATTTCTTCGAATTTATTGACTGCTACTATTTGTAATTCACGGCCCTAGGGAGTCAGTGCAAATGTTTCAGTTTTGTGACGCGGACCTAAAATTAAAGCTTCACAGTAATTCCAATACGTTTTCGTCAACCAAGTATCGATCATCATTATCAAGAGTTGTTACTAGGGATATGATTTTATCTAATAATATATTAAACCGGATGACCACAAGTGGAAGTGTAACATACTTGTCACCTCATAATACTACAAATAATGATTTAAAATACTTATTTTCATTTAGTTGTAGCCTTTTTAGACATAAACTGTTTCTACACAAAGCATTTGAAGCTTTTCTCATTTTTTAAGCTGTATTCAATATATCAATCGTAGAATTCCATCTTGTAGAACAATCAATTTTATTTAGGCCATACAAATTTTACGTTCATAGCTTCGCGAAAACTGTTGAACTTATTCGACCACTGCTCTGATCGTTTTACTATAGTAAACAATTTTCTTAATTTCGAGACAGGATATGCTAGTTCCTCTTCGCCTTCGAGATTTCGTGTTCAGCATCCTCTTCATCGCCCTCTTCGGTTTCATCATTTTCCAAGCCAGAATTGATGTTGGGGTTCAATAAATTCATAATGTTGTGGACTTTAAAATTGATAATATGCGCAAAGCAACGAAAATGACTATCCTCATCGAAAACAATATTATTGTCAGCTAAAATTTTAGATAGTTCGAGCGTTAGGTTACCCAAATGTCCTGTACGAGCACGGTAGCACTTGTTCTTTGTTGAATCCATGTGAGAGGACTGGTCTGGTGCACAGCGTATGGAGAAATACGCCATTGTGCAGTCGTAATTGCCAACATTTGGTACGCACGTACTTAAAATTTGAGGAATGAGAATCTTGAGATCAAGATCAAAAATTGCATTTCGAGATTTATAACAACGAGATCTAGAATTGGTAAAATCTCGTCTCGTCTGGTCTCGTGCCAACACTAAACGGATTTTAATTATTTTATATATTCTGTGTGGTTCTTTTTCATTTCGCCAGTTGCAATGCTGATATAATTGAAAGAAAATATATTTTTTTTAAATAAATTTCAATGATAAACACTTTATGGCACAATCACAATTCATGGCCAACTGGAAAAATAAAACAATTGCTTGTATCTTTGTTATTTTTTAATCGATATTAAGTTTTAAAAAATGGGATAATACAGACTATTAACCTTCAAGAGAATATCGAGAAAGAAATTGAGGATTTAAAAATAATCGGTTATACCGGACGTCAAAAAAAAATGTCAAAATATGTATAAAACTTGGCGTTTAATATGATACACACGTTCTCAAAATTTCAAATAGACACCTAAAGAGAAAGTACTCCTGTGTTAACCGGTATAAGAAACATTTCAAGTTACCAGAATATGAAAAAAAGTTAACAAAAAAAACTTTTGTTTGAAACATTTGTCCATTAATTCAATCAATTAACAAGAAAAACTCACTGTATAAATTAGTGAAAAAAAAACCCAGGGAATACAGATATATTGAACGATTTTAAACAATACCGGGATAAACTAAAAATTTTAATTACGAGTACAAAAGAAAAGCATTATAAAAGAAAAATAGAGGAAAATAAATCATGTGCAAAAAACATGTGGTCATGTGTAAATGAAATTAGTAACAGAAAGGTAAGTAAACTAGACATTAATAAAATAATTAATGAAAACGATGAGGAGATAACTGATAAACAACAAATAACGAATGAATTTAACAACTTTTTCAATAGTGTGGGAATAAATTTAGTAAACAAAATAAGAGCTAAACAAGTAGTAACATATAGCCAGAGACAAAACAAGAAGGGTGTAAAAAAATACTCTATATTTAGAAGAGACTACGTCTGTTGAAGTTAGGAACTTAATCTTGTCTCTGAAAGACAAAAAAACCCCAGGCTTTGATAACATAACAAGTGAAACGTTGAAACAAATAGTGAATCAAGTGTCCGAACCCTTTGCACATATTGTAAACTTATCTATTCAATGTGGTGTTTTTCCAAGAAAGCTTAAAATTGCTGTGATAAAACCTGTATACAAATCTGGAGACAAACTAAAAGTAAATAACTACAGACCAATATCATTGATATCTAATTTTGCGAAAATATATGAAAAGATTTTAAAATCCAGAATAGTAACATTTCTAAAGAAATATGACCTATTATCTGATGGGCAGTATGGTTTTCGCGAGGGTAGATGTACAGAGGATGCTATTGCTAATTTAACAGAAAGAATTTATAAAACCTTAGATAACAAAAAAAAGTCGCTTTGCATCTTCGTAGATCTAGCTAAAGCATTCGATACAGTTAGTCATGTAGATTTGTTGGATACCTTAAGTGATATTGGTCTGCGTGGTGTAGTCAAACAACTCCTGACTAGTTATCTCACGGAGAGACAACATTGTGTAGAAATGGAGAATATACACAGTAACTTTCAAACAGTTCAGTGTGGTGTACCACAGGGAACTGTACTTGGTCCACTACTTTTTACTATTTATGTAAATGAGTTATTTCAAATACCTTGTGCTGGTAAAATCATAAGCTTTGCGGACGATACTGCAATTTTCTTCGAGGCTGAATCATGGAACGTATTAAAAAGGAAAGTGGAGGAAAACTTTCCCGCGGTGATAGACTTTTTCAATAAAAAATTATTATCCATAAATTTTCAGAAAACATTTTATCTACCATTTGCCAGCTACGAAAACAGTTTACCAACTTTCACTTCTCTAGCAATCCGGGATGCGAATACTGAGATTCTGATTCAATCAAAACAAAATATCAAATATTTAGGGGTGATATTGGACTGTCATATGAGATGGGATGCCCACACCGACAAATTAGTCAAACAACTAAGGTGTGTGTTACCAAAAATAAAACTATTAAAAACTTTTTTAGATGAAAGGCAGTTAACTTCAGTATATTATGCGTTGGTGCAATCCCATCTCACATACGGTATAATAGCATGGGGTAGTGTAACCAATAATTATTACAAAAAAAGTTGAGGTTATTCAGAAATGGATATTAAAAATTATATATAATAAATGTAAAACTTACTCATCAGATCAACTATTCAATGAAATAGGAATATTTGATATTAGACAACTATTTTGCCAAGCCCTTTTGTTACATTGTTTCAAAAACAAAAACAAAAAAAATGTAATTAACCACATTCACAACACAAGATACAAGGAATGTGCATTAGAATTACCCAAGATTTTTAAAACTATTGGACAAAGAAGTCATAACTATCTCTCCACAAAAATATTTAACACCCTCCCAACGGATACAAGGCACATATCTAATTGTAAGCATTTTAAATCAGAAATTAAGTCTTGGATAAAACGACATTCAAGGAAAGATATTAACAGTATGATTGACAGAAAAAACACTTAAATATAAAAAGACTCCATATAAGATCACTATATAAGTAATATTTCATACCAACACTGTCATATACCTAAAACTTAAGCATAATAAACTAGAATAGTAATTACGTATATGTTCATTAGTCAATAACTTGAATGTTGAATGTACTTACCTAACTATTAAATATTTTAACATTATTAGCAAATAATTTTAACTATTACAAATTGTATATAAATTTATTCACTCCTGTATAAAACTGTGGTTATTATGTATTGGTTACAGTGAATATTTCACCCATGCGCGGAATTTTCCTTGTGGGTTTTTCGAATATTTATTTGTATAACTATTAGATGGTACACCATTGTTACTACCATAGTATTATTGTATCATTATGTATAAATAAATATTATTATTATTATTATTATTATATTATTAAACAAATATTTAAAAAGATACAGGTATTATTCCATACATATGCCGGACCCTGTATATATTTATCTATATTATCTATCTACTCGTATTTTGACAAGCATTTCAAATTAATAATACATTTCACAAAAACATTTAACTATTCCTGCCAATTTTGCTATGGCTAAATTGTATTTATATATTTTCATTCACTGATTTTTTTGTCATATACTTCGTTTACGTTTTTCATAAATTTATTTATTCATTATAAAATAAATATGTACTTGAATTATTTGAAATTAATTCTTTATGCGATAGAATTATACAATTGCATAAGAATAAATATTGTTTCTCGATAGCAATAGATTATTAAAAGGTATTTATGCGATAATGTCGCTTAATACTAACCTTCATTCTCCACAAATATGAATTGTTATAATTATTACATAATATGTATGAAAGTGCATTTATTTGTTCTGCTTCTTCTCGTCTTGCTTGATGTACGATTCACTTTATATAACAAATTTAATACTATAACACATACAGTATGATGTAATAAAATAAATACACTGATAAAATCAATTAATTTCACTTTTATTCTGACCAGTTGTGAAAAGGAAATATAACTGAATTAATGAATTTTTTTAGACAGTACATACACAATATTAAATTAATATTTTGGACCGTTTCCCATCTTTAATTTCGCATCATTAATGATTGATAGTTGGAAAATAATTTGCAACGTACAAAATATTTTTTTGTAAACAATACAGGGTTGAGCAAAAGTAACAAATAATCGGTGTAAAGTTGCCAGTAGACATATTTTGAAAAAAATTCTTCAAGGAGTATTAACGATTTTTATATTTGCGCACATATGCGTAGGATTTACATGTTTCTTTGGTCCGCAATGATGTCAACCACATTGTTTTAATGGCGACTCTTTTTTTATGCAGTTTTAAGTTCTATTTTTAGTGGTATAAATTCATATTTCCTGGAAAAATATTCAGAAAACAATTAAAACTCGTTATTTATTTAATTAAAATTCTGCGCAAAATGCTCTACAAGAATTAAATTAAATTAATGTTTAAAATAAAACCTACAATAAGCGTACCTTTTCCACTGTTTTATTCGTTTTTAGTCAGATTTGACAGTTTTATGTTTCCGACAAAAATGAAAAGTAGAATTTATTCGCGTTTGATAATTTTCTTTTTTTTTTTTTCCTGTGTCCTATTGTCGACTACAAAATGATGCAACTTTCTGAACGACAAGGAATTAAAATATTAATGATGATTGGCTTTGGAGACCACAGAAGAACACAAGAAGTTTGCAACTTATATTTAATCAGAGATATCCAAACTGAAATCCGTTAATCCAATCTGTAGTGTGCAACCTTTTAAAGAAATTCAGCAATATAAGTTCCGTTAAAGATACGCCTGGAAGTGGACGACCAAAATCGGCAATCAATGATGGTAGTTAGTACACTGAAAAACCGACAAAAACGTTTCAAAAAATTTTTTTAAGGTACAACCACATGGGACCTTCACAGAATAATAGATTAGGCCTTTGGCCATCTAAAATGGCCAATTACAACATTTTTTGGGAGGTCCAACTTTTTTTTATTATGAAAAATGTCATAAATCTGTCAAAATTAATTTTTCGTACTTTTTCACACATCCCTCACGATATCTCCGGAACCAATTGAGATAATCAAGTTTTTTTTTTTTTAGTCGATAAAGGAAACGTGAGCGGAGGTGACTGAATTAATTTAGTCTTTATGGAAAACCTAGTTTTTTATAAAATTAGGTAATACTTTAACATTTATTTTTCTTGCAGTATTTTTTTCAGTAAGCGTAAAACTTTTTTGTTTTAAGGAATTTTGCCACAGTATATGCATACGAAATAAAATTAACACATCAAGGAAGTTTTTTAAAAAAAAACGCAATACTCTACGACTTATACGTTTCAAGTTATTGTTATTTGAAATTAAGTTTCTGCGGGCAGGATATTTCCCCCCGGTTCTACTGTTCTTTAATCAGTGTGCTATGCGTGTTGTGGGTGCATATTATAAAGTATTATTTTTGACATATCTTTAATATAAATTTTATTTTCATAAGCACTTAGGTTTTATTTATCATTATTTACATTGCACATTATTTAAAATCCATTATATTTATACATTAAAACCTAAAATTGAATTAAAAAAAAATACGAAATAATTATTTATTTTAAAATATAAATTTAAAACTTGTTATAAAAATATTTTAAAAATCGTCAACGTCGGTATCTAAAAATATCTAGACAGTTCCTTGGTTGCAGCAGTTTGCATATTTGCACTCACTCACTGCAGCATTTCAAACCTTGAGCAAAACAGGTACATCTGTTGTTACAGACCCTGTCGGAACATCTTATTGACAAACTTTGCCTTACAATATCGGGCACAGATTTTTGACTAGAAAAAGTTGCCTTCCAAACATTTTCTTCAAATGTCCAACCGTATCGAGTTGGATCTTCCATCTGTATGTATTGTATATGGCTATTGTACTAAATTTTTAATTGATATAGACACCTGGCTCCGTGGTCTAGAGGTAATGTAGTTGCCTCAAAACTTCGGGGTCCCGGGTTCGATTCCCGGTCGAGGAACTGGGATTTTTCTGTGAGAGAGATTAATCGTAGTATACTCGAAAATTGGGTGTGTGTCCATTGTCTCTAAATGTGTAGCCCTCTCCCACACAAGGTCATTCCAGACACTCAGGGATAAAGAGGGTTGTAATTTCATGTGGTGTTATTATTATTATATTATTATACCTAAAAAGAAAATAATTACATGTAGGTGTTTTGTTTCTTTTTTTAATAGGTATGGGCGATCTAGAAAAATAATTATTACCTTTTTAAATGTTGTCTAAAAGCATGGTCAGTAGGAGGCAGCTCAGAAGCTGGCCGATTTGTACTTGTTGTTAAGTCCCATCGCAGTTCATTTAGGGATTTTATATTTTTGTTTTTATTCTTATATAAATAAAGCGTATATTTTACCACTAATTCCATCGCTTTATCCTCTGACAGAAAAGGAAGGTTTTCTAAATCTTTTAAATTATTTAAATTTTTATATAAAACATCGAATGCCGTTTTCTTCCCTATTTTATACATGGCATTAGTTGTGTCACAACCAGTTAGGCAATGAATCGTTAATACTTTCTTGCAAATTTCCTCTCCTAAATTTGCCACAATATTGTTAATTGACAAAAAATGTATATTCTTACTATGTCCTAATTGTATAAATATATTCCTTTGGGACATATCTGGTGTTTCACAGTAATAATGTAAAAGCAAAATCAGGACATTACTATCAACAGATTTTACCAGAATTGTATTACCTGATTTTAATTCTGATAACATAAAATAAACATTCCATTGTTAAGCATTAAATAATATGTAAAAACTCAATAAAAATAATACTCATTCGCATTCACATTACACAAAGAAAAGTTTGTTTCTGACAATATGTGTATAATATAAGATTACTTGTATTCAATAGTCTACACTCTACACACTTGAGTGGCGCCGCAGTGAGGCGCATCTAGGATCGAGAAACTCGTAACTTTAAAAAACAAAATCTCGAAAACTATAAGTCGTAGAGAACTGACTTTTTTTTTTTAAAACTTCCTTGAAGTGTAAGCTTTATTTCATACACATATGGTATGACAAAATTCCTTAAAATAAAAAAGTTTTTCGCTTACCGAAAAAAATGCAGCAAGGAAAGTAAACGTTCCAGTTTTACCTAGTTTTACAAAAAAATTAAATTTTCTATAAAAACAAAATTAAAGCAGTGACCTTCGCCCACATTTCCTTTATCAATTAAAAAAAAATACCTATAATTATCTCGATTGGTTCCGGAGATATCATGAGGGATGTGTGAAAAAGTAAGAAAAATTAATTTTGACAAATTTATGACATTCTTCGTAATAAAAAAAGTTTGACCTCCAAAAAAATGTTGTAATTGGCCATTACAGATGGCCAAGGACCTAGGCTATCATGCTGTGAAGGTCCCAAGTGGTTGTACCTTAAAAAATTTTTTTTCAAGAAGGAAGCTACTTTTTCCCCGTTTTACGGTGCACTAAGTATATTGATTATTCTGTTAAGACTTTAAGAAAATCTACAAATATCGACTAAACAGCTAGCATTAAATGAAAATTTGAGTCGTCCCAGTATTAGTAGGATTTTGAAAAAAGAAAAAAATTTTCCCTACAAAGTCTATTTGATACAGGAACTTTCTGAAGATAATTTTAACAGAATAGTTCAGTTTTCCGAAGAAAAGACGAAACTGTATAATCATGATAACATTTGTTTTCTGGCGTAGCAACTATCTGTCTTAACGAAACAGTTAATCTGCATAATTTTCGCATGAGGTCAAATGTCAATCCTCACTAGATTCATAAAGCCCATACCCAGCATCCCGAAAAAAGTAAATGTGTGGAGAGGAATTTTAATGTGACGCATGCTGGGCCCTTTTTTTATTAACTAAACTTTAAACAATGTAAATTTAGAACACTTGCAAAACGATATCATTCCTGCTTTACGGAATGGGGATGAAGAAATGCCAGAAAACCTTCGGTTTCAACAGGACAATATATATTTTGTCGATCCAAATTCCCACTTCCGTCATCTAAATAATTTTGGAAATTGATTCTGTTAAGGTCAGGGGCTGTTTAAACAAGATTTAGATTTTTTTTAAGCAATTTTAAAGAATATCAAGGAGCTGTTATGGTCATTTTGATATTTTTAATGAAAATTCTATAAGTTCAATACAAAAGTGCAAATAACATAATAAAATACTACACCACAGAAATTAGACAACCTCCGAAACCAAAGCCGAAGCTGCCTAGAAGTTGGTTGCAATTAGAAAAACGTGGACGCACAACCATACCTACCGACATTGCCACTGACGGTGGCAGAATTCGAACCGGCAGCTGCGATAGAAAGTTTTCTAATCACACTTGCCATCGCGCACTCTGGACAACTACTCCACCGAGATAATCGATCAATGTTAAAATCAACTAATTTTTTTATTGTATTTAGTAACCTATTGACTCGGCCTCCTTTATCAATTTAATGACATCACTCCTGTAAAAAAAATGTTAGACATGTGTGTCTAATTCCAAAAAAAATGACACAGCACCTTTGTTCTGAATAGGATATAATCTATCTGGATATAAAAATCTTTAAAGGAAATAAATTAAAATAATTACAATTGGTTTTGTAATAAATTTTGTGGGTGTGTCTGTATAAAAAGTGCAAACATAGTTATGAATCTCATATGCATATATTGAATTGAAATATCGCTTGTTGTAAATATACATCTGATATGTTATGATTCTGTGAGAATAGTATGTTGTTACATAATGAAAAATTGATTTTTATTAATTAGTATCTGTTTTAAATTGAGAAATAAATGTCTTTTCATTAGTTTACGTGTATAGTGTCAATAGTGTACACAAAACATGAGAGAAAATTACAATTACTGATAATTTCAATATTTCAAGCGAGAACAGTTAAACTAATTTGTCCATACCAATAATACCCAAATATAAATCTAGATTCTTATCTGGTGTTAATGCAAATAAATTCCTTTGTTGTCTTATTGGAACGTATATAAAGGATTTGATTTTTTTGTCAGCATATTATCCGGTTATTATATCCGAATCAAATAAGATTATTGCCTAACCCAATTGAAGTGGCTGTCATTAAATTATCCTTTCCCGGATATCTTTAAAAACCACTGTGATAATTAAATTTGTTTTTATACTACATTCGACGGAAGTGGAGTAAGTTTTTGTAATCGCACAGAAATGTTTGTATATTATGGAATAACAAACTGCTACAATACAGTGTTGTTTTCATATTCTTATATGTGCTGGAAAATATTTCGGTACCATCTTCTCAACAGCAGCGTAGTTTTTAGGAAGAAATAAAACAATTAAATTTGACTACGCATAATATATTTGTCATAAAACTAAAACCTATGATTTATGTTTTCCTTGTCGGATATTCTGTAATTTCAATCCAGTAATAGAACATGTGGCATAGATATCTATTTTCAAATATCCATATGCCATCTAGGAGGCAGCGAAATATAAACCTCTAAATTTGATGCAGCGATTTGGATATATTGAGGAAAGTATTTATAAGGAAATTTGACAAAAGCTGGCTTGGTCATTTCTAATATCCCTATTTTTCTAATTAGGACTTAGGACAGATAATAGGGTCAAATAGAAAAAAGCCTCAAGTTTTCTGGTATCAACCGGTTGAGTACATTATTGTGATTTGCTTCTATCAAATCACGAATTTTATATTTCTGGGTTCAAAAAAAAAGTAATTTAGTTGCGAGCATTGTGTAATTTACAAAATTTTGTCGTTATTGTTCAAATCCGGAAGTTTCCAACGCTTCTAACAACTTAATTTGTCGCAGTTTAACACATTTGATAAAATCGGTTCATACATTTATATTCATTTCCTAGACATTTACATTTTGCTTTTTAAGAGTCTCATCAACAACATCCAGCCAATTACGGTCGACTCATAGTTCATTTTTCAATGAGACAAAACTAATGCTACATATTTTTCGCCCTTATTGTAATGATTCCACATTCATTTATCGCCATATTTCTTCAAATGTTCCCACACACACCTCCAGTAATCCTTCCCAATCTCATTTAGCCGGTTTTTTTTAAGTTTTTTCGACATACCCACGAATCATTACCATGTAATAAAATGGCCACAGCACAGTTTTATATACTTTCGTTTTCGCTTCTTTCAGAAAAAAATGCTGAGTTGATTGGCAGTGGAAATTTGTGAAGAAAGAATAGAAGAAATAATAAGGCCGCATAAGTATTGGCGGAATATTGTTGAGGAGACTCTCAAACAGCGTTAGATAAAAGAAATAAAAGTAATTATTTGATTCGATATATGAATGAGACGGAAGCGGAAGCAGTAGAAAATTTGGCGGAAGGATATAATAAAACTAACACTATTAGAGTAATGTGATGTGATGATATTTTTTTATCCATTTGGCAGCCGTTTCTAAGAAGTTTGGTTTAGAATGAACTATATATGTCCGAAAACGAGGTAAGAAACATTTTCTAGGAATTTGCTTTGAAGATGATATTTTACAATGTTTCAATTAACTCATTTTGGTGTCTAAATTTATCCAGGGGACGATTGCGAGATGCTAATTTGCTAACTTACTAGAACTGTACTTTGCGTTTTCAGGGGCAATAACAGTAAGCAATGAAACGATTGACAAATTAAACTTCTGCGATGAAGCTGTTCCATACAAAAATTACATTTTAACACTCGTTGACATTTCGTCATCTTTACTATTTTATGACGTCAAAGTATCCTGTAATTTTTCTTTTATGTAGCTAATAGATTTGTGGTTATCCTAATAGTTTTATTGTTATTAGTATTTTTACTTGTGTTTAGTATAATACTAAAATGTTTAGATATATTGCAGAAGGATTTCTTTTATTAGCTCAAATGACAGAATTTTTTCGTTAAATTCTTCAAATTTGAACATGGTTGACGTTACAGGTTGTGTCATCTTTTTTTATTTTTTAACTACGCTGGACCCTCGAATGTTCGAATGCTGTACAAATGATCAAATATTTAAACTGTACAGTTTCATATAGTGCGTTATGTGGTAAACGTAACAAGTCATTGTATTTTCTAACTTTCTCCTGGGTTCGATCCCCAGCTCAGACAAATGTTAATGTCGGTGAGAGTGGTTGTGTCCACATGTCTTTTTCAAAATGTAACCCCTTTCCGCACAATTTCTGCCTTAAGATGTGGGGGTTGTCTAATTTATGTGGTGTGTTTTTACGCTAGGAAATTCGTAAAATCAGCAGCAACCCTCATTTTTTGATATGTCGATAAACAAGAGGAGTTTCACCGTTTTCACGTGCATGCATTGTTACTTACTGTTACTGCGTATGAAAACGCTTAGTTTATTTTTTTATATCATCCAACATTCATAACATATTCTCGTGCTGACTTTACGTACGATGCATATTTATTTTAAATTTGCACATAAATTCTCAGGCGTAGAAGATATGCGTGAACTCCTTGTTTTTGAGTCCATTTGTGTTATATTTTTAAGTATATTAATAATTTTTTTATTAAATATCAGAAAAAATACATTGTAAATCTTTTTACAGATTTTGTGTCTCTTTTCTTTGAAACTAGTCGAAATTACAATTCGCATCCTCAAAAATCCTAATTCCAATTTTGTAAAGTTTAGATAAGAAATATGATCTTTATTGTATATTTAATACATAGCGTTTCTATCTCTATTTCTCCTAGAAGTGGGTAAAGGGTTGCTACCCCTATTTTTCAAGAACTTCAACGAATGTTGATAAAACGGTCCGTTTCAATGTCTTCCTTTTCTCCATCGCAATATGCGACATATACCAATTTCTCTTCGTAAAATATTTGGTAGCATTACATAATTGTGCATATCCAATGAATTCCTCGTAGCCAAAAAACCTTATTACTGAGAGGTTTGTCTATGATCAAGTAAATATGTATTATTTTTTAAAAATTACCTTTCTATTGAACTTGCTGGAGATTCCTCTCCTAGATTATAGATCCTATTTTATGTTATTAAATTTTGATTAATATTTTTAGCTAATATTGGTTGAAACATTCTGATTTTAGACATCGACATTAATTATAACCTTGGTACCTATGTATTTTTCTTAACAGTAAAGTGTAAAATAGCTTGTATACTAAATTATACGTCTAGCATTTTGTTTCTTTGAAATTCATTGACCTTGGTTTTATTTTCTTTATGGTATTAACAAAGAGTACTATAACATAAACTTTGGCATTAGTGCCAGAGGTAAGAGGAAAGTTTGCAAGTGGTCTATTTTATTTTATAACAACATACTGAGGGCATTATTTAACTCAGTTATTAATGGTTAAGGTTGTAATTTGAAAGAAACGTGACTGTGCGAAGGAGGTGCTCACGGAAAAATAGTGAATTAATACCGGCAGTACGTGAATATATTTCTTTTTTTTTTTTTTGTCCAAAAATTGTCGTAAGTATAATTGCAAAACATATATTTTATTAAGATGACTGACTAATGACTATGCATATTATATTATGCAGTTGCCGAAATATGAATGTACAAGGTGATTTTGCATAACGTAGTATAATTTTTACAGGGAGTCTATGATGGAAAATGAGAAAATATAATTCAATTAGAATTATCTATCTATAGATTTATACCCTTATGGAATTACAGCTTCCTAAGTTGCATTCTTATAATTTATGAAACTATAGCATCTTAAAAGAGGTGCAGCCAATTCAGTTTTTTGTTACTAAAACAAGAATGCTTTGGAGCTCACTGCAACACAACCGCTATCAAATTTGAAACTGTATGTGAATTTATTTTAATTTATTATACACCCAGTTTGGTGATAGTAATAATCTATATTAGCTAGTAACCAAAAGTGGTATACCCACTTTTCCTCATGTATAGGTGATAAATAATAAGATTAAAGAAGGCGGCAGTGTCTGTAGGATTTAGACAGGTAAGATACGTTATTCAGAAATAATGTAAATATGTTATTCTTAATATGCATATAGAGATGTCAGTCTAGATAAATTATTTAATATGTTTCCAGGGATTTGTTAATATGAACATATTTTTTCCGCAAAAAACGTTATTATACAAGTCCCAGACTAATGAGAGCGTTAAAAAAGCAATTAATTACCTATATGTACAGGTAATAAATAACAAAATTAGCGATAGTCGAAGTATCTTTAGGATTTAGGCGGGTTATTTAAAAATAATGTAAATACATGATGATGTCACCAGATGCAAATAAAAGAACCTAAAAATCAAGAAATCAGTCATGGAATGGAGAGCACATCACTTCTAAAAAACTAACAAGGCGTTTACAGTAACAATGTCTTTCACTAAAATTAATTCAAGTCAAGCATGACACTGACAGAAAATATAAAATACTTAACATGTATAAAATACACAGTTAGGTATACCGGTAGATATGTTTATAAATGGAGAGATAGGTGGAGAGGCCAAGACTGATTTCATAGATTAAATATATTCAGCTGTGATAGGTAATTATAAAAAATGAATAGATTAAAAATTAAATAAAGCTATACATGTAGGATTTCCCGCCAGAAATGTATCTTTACGGCTTAATTTATATTAAGGAAATCAGAGCTAGCTAAATTGTTATCCACCCACACTGACAGGTCAATTTATGAATTTTACTACGTTAACTTAAACAATTATTACTTACTTAGATCCAAAGGGGTGGGAGGTAATCGTACAAGATAATAAAAATATACCTAACAAAAGTCACGCTTGGCCGCCTCAACTAAGCGAGTACACGAGAAATTGCATATAAATGTATAAAATTTCTAACTGTAAACATGTAATAATGTAATGGCAAATGGCAATATTATATAAGATGGCCCTGTATATTTTAAAAGGTGGCTTATCTGTGATCCTCGTCAGAAGTCCAGGAGTCACACCGTCTTGGCCACGTCGTACACCCTGTGCGTGGGAAACTACATATATTTGAACAAGATTCGCAAGGGCTGGTTGGCAAAGCTTAGTCAAGGGTAGGACAGGTATTCTATAAGAATCTAAATTTCAAAAAGTGACCTGTATCCAGGTAGGATCCGGGTAAAATCCGGTAGAATCCCGTAAACCTAGTAGAACCCAGTAGAACTCAGTAGAATCCAGTAGAACCTCGTAGAACCCTCCAAGAGACGGTCCTGTGTCGACTTTGGTGATTTGTAGAAAACGGCACTGTCGGCCAGGGATATTTTAGTTTGATGGAAAAATTTCTTCTAGGGAGACGCTAACGCACCAACTACTTGAAATCCTTCGTAAACGAAGATTTATTAATGCTCCACAATCCAAAAACGGTATACCAGCAAACAACGAGCACTAATAATCATTAACCTGATAGAATTCACTATAAACCCCGCAAGGGAAATTCGTAATACATTACTCAAACTCTACCCATCGTAGTTTTACGTTCAGCAATCCCCATTTTCTCAAAACCATCAATCCTTATATGAATGCGCCCGACACCTATCTGTTACCCACTATCCGTATAGTATTTTGTAGACCTGAACGCTATGTGACCCAAAATACAACACACTACGTTAAGCCCGTTTTAAAATGTAACAATATACAATAAAATAACATGAGAGAAGGTTATCAATTAATTCCTAAAAAAAAATCGTTCACCAATGAATTTAGCAATATTTATTCTCATTTCATTACTTGTACGAAAGTTATACGTAAGTCCGTAACTGGAATGACTACCTGAGATGCGGTCTTTGCTCACAACAAAACATAGTAGATTAGCCCATTGTATCCCAAGCATCGAAAAATTCAAAAAACGAACATTTTTGTTTGTAAATATTTATTTTGTTACACTTAAGAATACATTCCTTGTCAAAAAAAATTAAAAAAAATTAACGTATCTAAAAAAAATACTGATGCGTAAACGAACCACTGGGAGGAAACATGAAATATTATTTTGAGGCACATAAGATATAACTAATAATTTTAACGAAAATATATCATAGAAAGTTTCAATCTTACATAAAATAACTAAGCGTAAATTATTTTCTACATAGAACTTTACTTAATAAAAAAAACGTTATAATATTTCATGGTGCGTGAACGCACCACTGGTAACACCCGGTTTCATTTTTGGTGATACTGTACAAAGCATGAAGTATGTAAATGTACATTACATTTATTACAAATGTAAATTGTGTGTCTGTGGCAAATTCTACACCTCCTTCGTGCTTTATTGGCATGAGTAATCATGAGGTGACCTGTATTATCATAACGCAGTTCATCTATAGCAGGAGCAAGATTCCTTTCAATTATTGTTTTATCAGTTTTTAAAAGTCGCAAGGCTACGTAAGATTTAAAATCTACCTGGGAAATTTTTTTTCATTGACATTACAAATTTTCCATGCGTTGACGACTAAGCTATCCAATGAATTACAAAATAACGGCCACCACCATTTTTTCCCAAATACTTGGCATCTATAATTAGCAATTCCGTTGTCGTGTAAATCTACCCCACCCATATATTTATTGTATTGGGCAATTACATAAGGTTGGGGTATCTGTACATCTCTTCGTTCCTTTCTATTATATCGTTTAACATTTTGAACAGGAGCTACACTATAAACATTACTTGCCACCAACCGAATTATCGTGCCAACGGACAATAGAAACTTTTGATTCAGAATCATATGCTGAAATATGGGACTCGTGGTCTTTTTTACCAAATGATTTATTTGTCCTATTTTCGTGGATAGTACCGGTGGCAAAATAACCATTATTTTTTAAATATACGAAGAGTTTAAATGACGAAAAAAAGTTGTCGAAAAAAAATTTGGTGATCCACTGGCTTATCCACAACAGAAAGTAGACTCATGACAACGTCACCGCTAAGACCAAGGCTAGAATGAGTTGTATCTATAAAATATAAAAATACGTAAATACGAGTAATACGAAAATCATCATTATTCTCCAAATCCGTAACGATCTTCTCCAGAGCCACTTCTAATTTCCTTTAAGTCAAATACCTCGAAAACGGCATATTTTACTGATTTCAATTAAATATCACGTGTACTGCACAAGAAACAAACAAATACTAAACAACACACTAATCGGCGACTGTTTACGATACATAGGCTGACTTGTCGAGACTGGCAGTAGCTTGGTTTTATTTCATAGATAAAACCAGTGATCCGTTTACGCACCAGTAATTATTTAATAAAAATAAACCATAATCTTTATTATATTTTAAATGTATTTTTTTCTACCATGTAATCTACATATTATAGACCTACCAAAAATGACAATACTTTCCAAAAATAAAATATTTTACTGTTTTAGATTCACTTCAACCTTTGACACAAAATTATGCAGCGTTTTTCTTGATTTTTTGAGGTGTCATAAAATTTTTGTTTTAAAATAAAAATCAACAGTTCGTACGGTACTAAGTTCTCTAATACTGAAAATAATAAAGTTTATAAATGGATATGCAAAAATATTTACTGAATTTAACAAAAAAAATCATAAAATATGTGGTGCGTTAGCGCACCACTGGGACAAAATGGGTTAGAAACGCACATACATGTGGATTCGTAACTTCCATTGTCGTTCATCTCTCGTATGGTAGTCAACAGTTATATTGTACCGTACCATTTGATTTACCATTTTTTGTGTATGTATTTTTAAATACAATGTGTAGCTAATGTAGCTATCATTTACATAACGATTTTGACGATCTCTCTCGCAAAATCTCTACCGATGGACTGCTCAAGGACAGAATATTTTATGTGTTGTGTATTATGGTGAGAAACGATAAAAAATCGCCATAGTGCTTTGGCATTAAATCCGCGTGCCTCACATTTATTTGATAATAAGAATTATTATATCATTCTCATAGTTTAATCTGAAATCATTATTTTCACTGATTGCATAGTATGTTGCAAAAATTACGTACTGTATAAAGAGGAGAACTATTTTTTATACTTGGTAATTTAGATATTCAGTGTTTAAGATATAAAACTATCTTGTTTCTGAAAACACAACAATAAATAAAAAAAATATATTTGATTTTTTATACCTACTTGCAACTATAAGATATACTCACAAAAAATGTGTTGTGTAAACTAGGAAATAACTATATCTTTTGAACAGACAAATATTTCAGACTAATATTTTAAAGATATGTATGAGTAGAGAAACAATTGGTTTAATTTATTTATTGACAAAATTTATTCGGTAGACAAATTTATGGAACTCAAAAGAATGCAGATTTTTCCTTAACCGTCAAATAAAAAATTGTCTTATCGGGGGAGGACATTATTTAAGCAGTACGTAGTACATAAATTTTTCATGAAATTAGGTTTTTTGATGGCCTGTTAAACTTCCGGTTTTAACTTTATCGAACATTTATGGGATATACTAGATTTGAGCGTTTTCAGGTAAAATGTAATATTGTCTGACCGTTATTTGTGGCATTCTGTAAATTTTTCATTTTCTTTTTTGGGACATTACCACATGAATAATTCTTCGTTATCTAATAAATATATGTAGTTAGTTACTCAGTATGTTGCTGGAAAAATAAACCACTGCGCTTGTGACTTTACGTCAAAATATTAGTCAGAAGGTGTTTTTTGACAACTAATATATTTCCCTAACGTTTCGGAAAACGAATATGTTTCCTTTTTCAAAATTAATTTATCTCTTTTTAGAAGATGTCAAACGTGAAACTTGACACATGTATTATTTGTTTATGTAATATCCATAGATACTATAGAACTGTTGATACTTAAAAATTGTACAATATTAATTTTGTTCAATTCTTTTAACATCGTAATAATAATATGTGTAACTTTCACGCTTGACGTATTCTAAAAACAGATAAATAACTTTGAAAAAGGAAACAGATTCGTTTTCTGAAACGTTAAGGAAATATATTTTTATTTTTGTGTCCATTAGTTGTCAAAAAACACCCTCTGACTAAGCTTTTGACGTAAAGTCACAAAGGCAGAGGTTTATTTTTCCAGTAATATACTGGGTAACTAACTATATTTTTTAGATACCGAAGAATTATTCATGTGGTAGTAAGTCCCAAAAAAGGAAAAGAAAAATATAAAATGTAATGTTTCAAACAATTATTATGAAGCTTTGAGTGTCTTATGGAGCAAGGGAATGTAATAATCAAAAAGAGATACGCAGTTTTAATCTCAACATTCTCAACGTGTCAACAGGTGTAGGTGGGTGATTGATTAGTAGTCATAGAAGCTATTCATTGTATTACTAATTTTCTTTTCATTTTACGTTTTTTTCTTTGTTGAAAATTTTAAGTTGCGTCTGTGATACCATCATGAGCGACCCACTCAGCCCTAAAGCATCGATAACTCTTTGCGTCACTTTATACACTTGCAGGGAAGCAAAATGCCATTGTTTCAATTTTATTTTTGCATCAAAACTGATTGATACCAGACATTCTGTACACCGCAACAAAGTTATGGAATTCATTGCAAAATCATATTTTCTCAGGTTAATAACCTCTTTCCGTAATCATTAACGACAATGTTATTCCTGAGCCTGTATGTTTCTAGTTATTCTTATCAGCGGTCAAGGTGCACTTGATTTCAATTTGTAATAAAGAGGAAAGAATCTGTTCGACAAAAAAGTGTGCTGCTCATTGATCCAGTTATAATGGGGGTGTTTAGCGAATGTAACTGCTGAGAATTAGCGCTCAACCCATTTAGTTATTATTGCTGTTAACAGTTGTAATTTCGCCGAACGGTCTGGAAGGAAGCTGAAAACGACCTGTCAACATAAATATTCCAAATTTTAAATAAAATTTCAAACTTGCATTTGGAAGTAGTTGAAACATTTTGGTTAAATTTGTTTATTATATAATCACTTAAAACATAAATTGTAGTAATTATCGTTGACGATTCCATTCATGTTATTCACATTATTTTTGTAGTAATATACACAGCATGCGTAGCACTTCAAGTAATAATCGAAGGCATAGCATTTCACAACCTGTGCTGGCTAGAAACAGCGTAAAATATTGTCGCTGATTACGTTGAGCAGCAGCTTCCACTTAGTGCATAGTCAACCGTCTCGTTTAGCGAATTGCTGCCGGGCAACCTCCCAACGGTTCGCTAAACGCGCCCAATCTTTGACGAACACAGAAAAACTAGCATGCGTGTTATGTAAAATCAGGATGTTCAACGTGGGGCAAAATCCACAAAATAAATTTTATATGCCTACTGGAATGGAATATCTACTTAAACTACAAAATCCCTCAAGTAAGTGTTGTCTCCCGAATATCTGACTCCAAATCGACCGCGAACTATTCTGCGCCTATCGTGAGCCCACAAACAGAATTCGGAATTTAGAGGGGAAGAAATAGAGGATTTCAGGGTGCCACTTATGTATGAAAGACTCCAAGCACTTACGGGAGATCAAATAGCTAGAAGGTGACCTCAGGTATAAAACTGTCATGGAGGACGCATGTCGAAAGAAATATTGAAAATTTGCCGGCAACCTCTTGGTTGTTGCGCTAATTGGTTGACGGCCAGGCTCCAATTTGGGTCGGTGGTCTGGTGGCTGTGTGTGGATTGAAACATCCCGAATAGTGGCAAAAGTCCAAACACTGGTCTGTCTCGGGGTCACAGATGTGATAAAAACGATACCTACAACTGCCTTAGAGATCATGCGCTCTTCTCGTGGATAAATAATAGAACCATGGTGGCGTACCTACTGCGCGACTCAAATTGGCGGTGTAGAAGCAGGACTGGAGATCATGCGACAATTGCTGGATTGGCGGAGAGGGAAATTCTCACTTCCGAATAGAGAAGAATGGTATGAGAGAAAATAAATATCCACCGGACTTGTTGTGCTACACAGATAGTTATTGTGCGGGTAGAAGGGGAATGCTAGAGAGATTGTCTTGGAGTCGTATACCACAGTCTTCCAGGCAGAGGTTTCTGCCATTCTAGCAGCAAGGCAAGGTTAAAAATAGTATGGAATGAAGTATATGTAAATATTTGCTCCTATGTTAGGCATCACAAGGGGGTAGGTCACATCGGCCCCCAATGATTGGGCTCGCAGAACATTGAGGGAGCATTGAGGTTGCAGTAGTGGCTGCAGACAAGCTGGGAACTTTCTGACTGGGCTAAATAAATCGCAGTCGGCCTGGTTACTTGGCCAGAACAGGAAGAGTCAGATTGGTTGGAGTCTTGACAGGTCACTGCAAATTTAGGAGACACCTATCACTAATAGGTGTGGACGAAAATCCTACCTGCCTGAGATTTAGGAGGAACGTCCTACCACTACTTAACGCAGTGTGAGGCGTTCGGCGGCTGATATATGAAACTTGGCGTAGCGCTGGGACGCTTCCCAGGGAAAAGGTGCGCTCCCCCCGCATGGTAAGGGATCCTGATTTTGAGTAGAAAGTCGAGTAGGTTTAACGAGGAAGCAGGTGGGGTAGCAAATTGAGGCCCGGCTCCCCAGTTACTGCTACTACTACTACTACTACTGTTACCAGGTTTTCACATGATTTCTTTATATGTCACTGGGTGTTGCAATTTCAATGTATATTTCAACAGTAAATCGGATTTAATCAATATTTATCATGAGTATGTGTTAAGGCATTGTTATATTTAAGCTGCATAACTGTAATAGTTATGCAATTTCATGTACAAATAGTATTAAACTTTAATACACCGAAAGGAGAAACACCGCGATTGGTATACATGTTTAACATTAAAAACCACAGGTAATACAACCTTTTATATCACTAAAACAATGACATACGATATATTACAAACACGCGCAAAGACGTTGATGTAACTGAAGCCAGAAAAAGTCAGAAATGTTGTCGGTCACTAACAGACGGCGACATTGAAGATATGTTCTTGCTTCACTTGTATCTATTACTGACTAAAAGTAATCAATTTATAGGCAAAATTTTAATGAGTTATTATATAATATATTTTTAAAAAATAGTAATAACGAAGAAAGAACCATCGATCATTCAATGTCGTCCTCTGTTAGTGATCTCCCATATTTCAGGCTTTTCTTCCTTCAATTACAACATTGTCTTTCCACGGCTTTGTAGTGTATGTATGCCATTGCCAAAACTGACCTGGTTCGGGAGGCGGTTACACATTTAGAGACAACGGGCACACCTAATGTCCAGCCCCGGCTGGGATCGAACCCGTGAGGGGTGAAAATCAAGTGTCTTTATCGCTTGATCACGAAGTTGTAAAATTTATATTCACAAATTAAGGTTGCTGGTTTTTCTGAATATTTTCAGCTAGATAAATATGTATCTAAGTGTCTTTATTACAGCCACATCGTAACGTTCTGAAATACATAAATATTTATACGTATGTTGTGTAACCGATCAACAATCATTAATAATGTATGTTATTAAATTGTTATATAATATGCATGAATAAATGCAACATTTTTTGCATTGGATTGTGTTTGTGTGCGCGTAATATTATAAAATTTACTAACATCTGAGTTAATATCTGAATTAACAAAATTTTAATGATACAAATGAAGTTTAATTTAATAACTTTGGTGATAATCGCATGTGATAGAAAGTAAACAAAAGGCACTTGTACCAGTCAGATAGAAATAACTCATGAACTGTTAAATTTAGACATATGGTGTATATGTTACGGTCAAAGTGAAAAATCCGGACAATGTACGGACATTATGAATAATCACCGGCAACTTTGGAGAAAATAATAAATTTATGAACTGTAATAAGATTTTATCACATTCATCGATGACTGCATAATTTCCAAGGGATATCTTAAATCAATAAGTGTTCCTCACTTACCGGCGATTGTAAAAAATTCCCATGCTCCTTTAGAGAATGTGATGAATCATAATAAGTAAACGAATTCATTTAATACCCAAAAAAATGCTCACAACTAGTAATAAGCAAATAAAATGTCCAATACACGACATATCTCTATTTTCAACTAGTAGTATGCGCAAAACTAGTTCTGAAACTTATGACTATATAATTACTGGGTCATTCAAACCCAGTTAATCACATTCGCCGTAACATAATATACTTGTTTTGGGTTTAGATTTTTCCGTAGAATACAAAAATGTGAAAATAACCCATTTAAATTATTGGAGTAATCCGTGTTTGAAAGTCATTTTCCAGAACACTTCTGGTTGACCCTGAATTGTCTACCTTCATTTGTTTTCTTTTTTGGGTATAGGGTACGATACATATTTTAGGCTTAGATTTTTCTGTAGAATCCAAAATGTCAAAATTTCAAATCGATAAATTTTTTTAAGTAGAAGCAGCAGCCTGGATAGTAATCTCGTTGACACCCAGTAGGGTGCTTTTCTTAAGCCACATATCCACTATTCCACATTTGTCGGTGATAAAATTATTGACAAAACTTTCAGAAGAAAGTTGCCAAAAGAAGCTCATTTTTTCTGTTGGAAACTTAAGCTTTCACAAAGTCTACGATTTTACTGCAAAAGCCAAAGGTATCCCAGAACCAAATGTTTCTTTATTTCTTTTACTGCAGCTCCACGGGACAACGTATTATTTTCTTTAAAAAAAAAGTGTGTTTACATTGATTAGTTGTGCAGCGTCTTGTATTTATGAGGACCTACTGAAGACATCTAAATAGTTCCACATCTTGTTGACGACATCCAATTTTTCTAATTTACTGTGAAATAAGACTTTACACTTTTGTAGTGTTCATAGTGAATATAAGCCAGTGTCATATTATGTCAAAAATGTTTACAAAAACATTAAGCCGACAACTTTGTCGATGGCAAATTTTGCTTTGGAGCACATGGCGACTTTACATATTGAATTAGTAAATCAGTTAATTTTATATTCAGTTTATTGATCTTCCGGGTTCAGATAAATTAGCTACGGTTAATACTATAATAATATTAAATTTATAATCATGGTTTATTCAGCAGTCGTAATTATTATTGTTATGCAAAATATTTATAATATTTACGCCAACGATATTATCATATTAATCATTTATCAGTTTTATGAGTGTTGAATCTAACCATAAATACGTTGCATTTGTTATTAAGGTACTGACCTCATTTTTAACAAATATAACAATATGCCATTTTTGAGTGAGCCAACCAACCTGTTGCCATAAATCATATTACCAGTGACGTGCTCCACAACTGCAGCATTTACAAAGTTTGTGCCGTAATACTGTAATTATGAATATCTCCATGGTCCAGCAGTGGCTCGCATGAGGTCCCAGGTTCGATTCCTGATCAAAGAAATGTATTTTTTTTAAAGCAGAATTTAATCACAGCATACTTACATTACTTGAACATTGAATATGTGTCTTATCTCCAAATATATAGCCCATAGCCCCCTCTCCCATAAAATTACTTTAATGTTAAATGTTAAGATTACTAAATACATATCCTCGCGAAATAAGTTTTTGTAGCAAGACTGGAATTTACCCCTGAAATCCTTAAATCTGCAGAGATGTGCGATATATGTATATACATTTCTCAGGATTTCTACTAACCTGGAAAATCTGGAGTTGTCAGGGAATTTATTTTAGGGGAAACCTGGAAACTTCAGAGAATTTCACAGCGACACCTGGATTTTTTTTTTTTTTTTTTTTTTAGAAACATTTACATTATTTTAGTATTGTCTTATGGCAAGACATTCGTTGAAAGATGTGTTTCGGTAAACAAAGAGTGCTTAGTAGAAAATTTAAAAGTTCTTTGATAACCCAGAGAGTAATTTATGACAATATCATAAATATTGGTGGTATTGAACAATTTAAGATAAATAAATCTATCCCTCAGTATGTCAGAAATTCCAATAGTAAGTGGAAAGAGGCCCTGAGAAAAGGAAATGAGAAGATGAAGAGTAAAGGAAAGAAAGAGGCTCTGCAGTAGGTTGAAAAACTTAAAAAAGAAAAAGGAAGAATCAGTCAAGAAACAGGGGAAATATAAAATCAATCGATGAGGAAATTGACACTACAAAAGTCTTGTTACATTATTTTTATATTTTCTGTTAAAATTTCAGATATATTTATTTTTATTGATGATAAAAATGTATTTATCAACTGTTAAATAGGTGGTTTGTTATTGTAGATATAGGCTATCAGTAGCATTAAGGCAAACTCCCAACATCTTTCAGGTGAAATTCCACTTCATAGAAATCTGTATCGAGAATGCATTAAAAAAAGGAAATGAGGAGCAAGAACCTATATCCTCTCAGACAGCACTTAAACTTTAAGTTCCTTTATTTGTAAGTCTAACATAGCCTGGTAATGTTTACAACCAGTAAAACAACTGACAAATTTACCTTGGTGTGGGTGCTATGGCATGAAGAAGTAGAAGGGAATAAAGTTGCAGATATCTTTGCGAGGAAAGGTGCAGTATCATCATTCATTGGACCAGAACCGTTTTGTGGAATATCTAAAAGCCACACAACAGACAAGGACAGAAAATGGGAAAAGCAATATAAATCCTCCTACTGAAAGTTAACTCCAGGTCAAAGACAAGCGAGGAAGTTTATACTACTCGTAAAACAGACTTAGAGAGCTACTCAAATTCGGCATACCAGAGTCATCTCATAGGTCATTGCTCACTGCTCAGTGAGACACCATCTCAAAAAAATGGGCAAAGCTAAAAGCGACATATGTTGCTTCTGTACAGATGATGCGGAAACCGTAGAACATATACTTTGCTCATGTCTAATCAAGTCCTAATCTGCTAAAGATTAAGACATTTGAAGCAATTATCCACAATATTTGCCGAAGTGGAAATCACATAAGATTTAATCTATTGCATATGTTTATACATAATAAAATTGTTTTATGAATATAATGACTGTTAATGGTCAAATTGATATATTAGAGAACAAATACTGGAATTTTTAGAAAATATTACCTGGAAAACCTTGAAGTCAGTAAATTTTTAGATTTAGATGTAGTAGATACCCTGATCTCTGCTTTTTCGTTCATGTAACTATTCTTGCAGGCATTGGATTAGAACTTAATAATTCAATGCATTAGATTAGTAAGAAGCAGATGTCAACTATGATGGTTTTGCAAACTATGATATACTGTCATGAAACGAAATTAATATTTTGCTCATATATTAATGAATGAAATATTTAGATGAGATTTCCATCCAGATGTTGTACAGTGCAGGCGTGCGGTGAAACACTCTTGTAAATTAGTCAAATAAATTGGTTAAAAATGTACTAAATGTGATAAAATTACATTTAATTGGAGCATAAAAAATTCTCCATAAATCTATATAATTCAACAAAAAACTTAATTAATAATTATTAAATAACGTGTGATAAATATAGTTGGAAAGGTTGTTATAATAAACAAGTGGTCAACACCTTGTTGTGGAAGAAGTTGTAATAATTATAAAACCAAAAAATAATCAAGAATGCAAAAAAAACTAAAGAAGCGATTCAAAAAAATTTAAAACCTGCATCACCAGAAGTTGGAATTACAGAACTTAAAAACATTAAAGATGGAGATGCTGTCATAAATTGTAAGAGTAAAGAAAAACAGGAGATAATTAAGAAAGTCGCTAAAAAGAAATTAAATAAGAATTACGAAATTAAAGCTCCAAATTTAATAACTCCTTGTATCAAGGTTATAGATATTGATGATAATTTTAATAGTAACGAACTTGTAAATCTTACAAAAAAGCAAAATACATCCGTTTTGCATGATGATAGTGAGGTAAGTGTTAAAGTCATGAAGAAAATGAAAACGAAATTTATGGCCATTATCGAATGTGACCCTAGTACCTTCAAGAAGATTATGGATCAAATTTATCTCTTTAGAGACTGGTCCAAGTGTAGAGTTTTTGAGAATGTAAGTGTGTATAGATGTTTTAAATATGGTGGGTTTAATCGTTACCTAGAAAACTGTAAAAGCTAAAGTAGATGTTTTTAAATGTGCATCTTTAGTTTAAGTGCGTCCACTAACTGTTGGAGACGTCCCGTTTGTACATGATGATTGAAGCAATGGAAGCACAACAGCAATGATGGGAAAAACTGCTGGTCCGAGATAATCGTAAAAAAACGATTACAACTCTTATAGTCTGACTCACACAAAACCGTATCGAGACAATGGACTTGGGAATTTACAGGCAATATTGCTGGTTGCTCTTCCGGTACGAACTGGGAACGACGAGTAGCACCATGATATGTTTGCAAAAACATAGTTGATGCATTTAACATGGGCGTAATGTGACACCGATCTAAACTCATTTCGTAAGCGGTACTTACGTCGAATGTAGATACACTTGGTGAACTGTTTAGTTGAGCACTGTTGGAACTCATGATACCCACAGTTCCGTGCAGCAGCTTTTATTTAAACACGCAGGTAAAGGAGAAGGAAACCTTAGGTTTCTTTCTAAGCCCCTCGCCGGCAGCGGCGGCGGTGGGGAAACCCGTCCGGGTGACCTACATCTCATGAATCGATTCATGATCATGACGTAGTCGATCGAATCATGATTCGAGAATTACGAAATTAAAGCTCCAAATTTAATAACTCCTTGTATCAAGGTTATAGATATTGATGATAATTTTAATAGTAACGAACTTGTAAATCTTACAAAAAAGCAAAATACATCCGTTTTGCATGATGATAGTGAGGTAAGTGTTAAAGTCATGAAGAAAATGAAAACGAAATTTATGGCCATTATCGAATGTGACCCTAGTACCTTCAAGAAGATTATGGATCAAATTTATCTCTTTAGAGACTGGTCCAAGTGTAGAGTTTTTGAGAATGTAAGTGTGTATAGATGTTTTAAATATGGTGGGTTTAATCGTTACCTAGAAAACTGTAAAAGCTAAAGTAGATGTTTTTAAATGTGCATCTTTAGTTTAAGAAAATTGTAGAAGTATTACACCCAAATGGCATAACTTCATTGAGATAAAACAAAAACTGAAAATTCATATTGATATTAATCATTTTGTTTATGACATGTTCACCAGTTTACTAAAAAAAAATCGAAAATCGGAAGAAGAAATCAAACAGTCCCCTTTTTTAGGTTAGCTGCTAGGAAAGATAGTATTGATAGTGTTATAATAAATAAAGTAAATCAATCTTAATCAAAATAAAGAACATGATACATTCAGTTTAAAGTTAAATAAAAAGGATGACATGTTCGAAATACCGGATTATATTGAATATTTAATTGTTAAAGTTACCATAGAAAATAAACCATGTGCTATAGGAGTTTTATGCAAACCTTCAAATTCTCATTATACCAATATTTGTATATTGACTGATATAATTAATTATTTATTAGAAAATAATATATTTATTTTTATTTTAATGTCTGATCTAAATATTAATGTTTTAATTAACAGGCCTGACACTGTCTACCTAAATAATTTGTTACTGGTCTTTGATTGCAAACAAATAATTAACGATCCCACTAAACTAACAGCTCAAAGCGAAACATTAGATTTAATTATAAAAAACTCTGATCTAGGTATTAAGAATGTAGAAGATTTAGATATGTGTTTTTCAGACCACAACGTTAAGCCTGCCATTCACAGGCGGACCGGTCCGCCGGACGAGTCCGTTAGACCCAGTCGGCCGACCCATCCTATCGTGAATGTGATAGCACCGAGATGTCGTGGTGTGGTCGCAGGTCCGCTGAATCAACGAAACGGACTTACGACACGACCCGGACTGATCCGTACTGTTTCATTGTGTGTGGGTAGTTTGCAGCGACTGCGACTGGAGTGTCTTAATTTACCGTTTTCTAAAAATGTCGTTCCAAGATAATCGTGAATTTTGGGAAGAATTTATTGGTATTTATAGAGAAAACAGTTGTTTGTTTGAAAATAGTTTATGAAATCGGGAGGTTCACATGATTGGATATCTTGTAGCAAACGTAAATGAGTATACTGATTCCTTTTGCGTAACCATTCTTTTGTCCACACTCGTTTCTTTTTTTCTCTCTGAAAAAATTATTACTGCCCCGACAATTAGAGCAGTTTTGATTTTTCGTGATAACGGCGACATAATATCTTAGCGTCGCAGTGGTTCGTCGTCAACTGAGAAATACTGAGAATACCACAACTGCCCGTTTAGTATGGAGCAGAAAGGATTGGTCCGGGTCCGGTCGCAGTCGTAAGTCGGGTCTGAGTTCGCCTAGTGAATGGCCCGCTTTACATTTTGTGATATTGAAGTAAACGGGTATGATTGCAAACCCATATTAAAAGATTCTTTTAACTTAGATGCTATTAATTGGAATACTATATATAATATTAACTCGCTAGAAGAAAAAGTAGAATTCTTTAACGAAAATCTACTATATATTTTTAATCAGCATGCTCCTTTAAAAACAGTCATTTTAAAATCTAACAAGCGCTAAGAACCATGGTTTACAGAGACTATATGAGATAAACAAAAATTAAAATAAACGCTTGGTTAAGATATAAGAAAACTGCGAGTGCTGCTTATAGGCAATATTATTGTGAAATTTGTAATTATTATAATAATGCCGTAATTCAAGAAAGAACTGCGTTCTACTCTTTTCATATCAGCAGTACAAAGAATAATCCAAAACAAATGTGGGCTAATTTAAAGCAGAGACTATATGTACAGACCGTTCCTTCACTGTGTTAATCTTATTAACAAGCTAAAACCCAGTCAAATCTCTGAATTGTGTAGTGTATACCAGTCAATATGAGATGGCGCATCAATAGTGCGTAGAGATCTACATTTCAGCTACACAAATTAGACCTCTTGCTTCGCGATGTTGTCATGCATGATTTCTACAACCATACTTTTCAGCATGCTGATATTTACTACGGCCAGCGAGATGTGTAATAGCAGATACGAAGTAATAAATCATATTAGTTAGGTATTTGAAATATCGAAAATACTAAAAACACCTTTATTTTTTACTAGTGCCCTCCTATTATTATGTGTAGGAAAGCATTATTTAAATTGATTAAATTCGACTTTAATTATGAGCATTAATAAGTACCTATAGTTTGTTTCTTTTGATTAAATACAAATTTATAGATATTATATTATGATATAAGTTCTTAAAACCATATTGTAAATCCATAACTTTCATAAAATAAAGCATTACATTATTGTTATTGGATGGATAAATATTGATTTCAGATTTTTTTGGTTTTGAGGAATTTATACCTGCACGTGCGTACAATCTCATTTCAGAATAACTTAGCCCTTATTGGATGCAATAAAGCAATAAACCGTGCAATAAACCTAGTGCATGAACGAAACTTTATTTGAGTAGGTATTAGGGCGAAAACACAACACAGCGGTGCGACGTCGCAACGCAGAAATCAACGACGTCGTAGAAATTTGCGATGCGACGTCGCTTAGTACAAATCCTGGGCGAAACCACAACATTGCGGTGCGACGACACATCGCAAATTTCCACGACGTCGTTGATTTCTGCGTTGCGACGTCGCACCGCAGTGTTGTGTTTTCACTTATGAGATCGGCAATGATTCTCTCAAGCAACGCACGCGCAAATCACTAAAGTCTGGTTGTCTTTTATACGCGATTTTTGGTGGTATTATTGTCAACCTATAAATCTTTTATTGTATTTTGCGTGTTATTGTTAATCAAATATTTATTTTTATATTTATGCATATGGCTAGATTTGTACTGCGGATTGCGAAACAGAAATCTCCTTTATATCCTTTAGTATTGTATAAAAATGATTTATTTTATTGGAAAAAATGTTTTATGTTGCCAGCAGCTTATTTGGTTTTTATATTTAATTATAACACGCCATACATACATCAAACGTGTCGCTTCTGGTATAGGTCTTCTGTGGCCGTGCAATGAACGTTCATCGCATCGCACTGCGGTGCGACTTCGTTTTTTTGCGATGCGTCGTCGCACCGCAGTGTTGTGGCCTGCAACAGACGTAGGACACGTATTGTGCGGTCCACATCTCACTAGAAGCGTCTTCTCTGCGATGCCGTGGCGATGAAATTTTAACGTTGCGTCATCGCATCGCATCGCCGTGCGACGTCGTTATTGCAATGCGACGTCGCATCGCAGATATCAACGACGTCGTAGAAATTTGCGATGCGACGTCGCTTAGTACAAATCCTGGGCGAAACCACAACATTGCGGTGCGACGACGCATCGCAAATTTCCACGACGTCGTTGATTTCTGCGATGCGACGTCGCACCGCAGTGTTGTGTTTTCACTTATGAGATCGACAATGATTCTCTCAAGCAACGCACACGCAAATCACTGAAGTCTGGTTGTCTTTTATACGCGACTTTTGGTGGTATTATTGTCAACCTATAAATCTTTTATTGTATTTTGCGTGTTATTGTTAATCAAATATTTATTTTTATATTTATGCATATGGCTAGATTTGTACTGCGGATTGTGAAACAGAAATCTCGTTTATATCGTTTAGTGTTGTATAAAAATGATTTATTTTGTTGGAAAAAATGTTTTATGTTGCCAGCAGCTTATTTGGTTTTTATATTTAATTATAACACGCCATACATACATCAAACGTGTCGCTTCTGGTATAGGTCTTCTGTGGCGAGTGCAATGAACGTTCATCGCATCGCATTGCGGTGCGACTTCGTTTTTGCGATGCGTCGTCGCACCGCAGTGTTGTGGCCTGCAACAGACGTAGGACACGTATTGTGCGGTCCACATATCACTAGAAGCGTTTTCTCTGCGTTGCCGTGGCGATGAAGTTTTAATGTTGCGTCATCGCATCGCATCGCCGTGCGACATCGTTTTTGCGATGCGACGTCGCACCGCTGTGTTGTGTTTTCACCCTTATACGCTTGCAAATAATATTTGTGGTTACTTCTGTGGTTTTATCGGTTTTATACTATAATTAGCGAGATACTCAGTTTAATAATTTAGAAATTTTTATTTATGATAGTGACATTTTTCTGTGATAGTGCCCTTTTTATGAAGTGAAATTTTTTGATGATAGTGACATTATAGAATATACCTAAGTGTTTAATAACATAATAATTATTAAGCAATAAAATGTCTGGCTACTGTGAATATGTAAATTGCAGGCAACTTTCAAAAAAAAAAATCCTGATTTGAAAATGTATTCATTTCCAATAAAGAACCCACGGATTTTAAGGGAATGGATGACAGGTAAGATATGAAATTGCATGCATTTTAATATCAACCAATATGATTTCGGTACTTCAAATTTTCATAAGAAATTTCACTTTTGAATAGCATTTAGATGTAAATAAAAAAAAAATTTAGTTGTATTACATTTTCATAAGAATTTGCTCCCTATGCTACTTCCGTAAAATGTAGACAGTAATATACATACATGATTCATCATTCTACAGCCTATAACTTTTAAACTAATTGAGATATCAAAAAAATGCAAAGAGCAAAAGTTTTTCCCCTTCATCAGACTACATTATGACATTTTCGAAAAAACAAAAAAGCATCTTTTTCCATTTCAAATATTACAATGTTCACACCAGATTTAAATTCACCGTCTAAAATCAACCCCAATTTGGTAATAAAATTATCTGACCCTCTGACAAGCACGCGGGAGCTTTCATTTATTTAAAAAACTTGATTTTAACCATTTTTCCAATAAATTCAAAAATTCTTCGATTAACTTTCTACCTATTTTTTTCACTATTCCAACTGGAAAATTATGAAATAAAGAAGTTGAAAATTAACATCTATTATACTGGGTGTTCTATTTAGATGCTAGCGTATTTCATTATATTGGCATTTTGTGTTTATTTAAATTTCGTCTATTTTTTTGCTTTGCTTTTTTGTTTTTTCTAAAACGTCATGAATCATGATGCAGCTTGAGGAAGGCGGTAAACTTTTGCTCTCTGCATTTTTTTTGATGTCTTAATTAGTTTAAAAGTTAAATTCTGTAGAACCATAAAACAAAAAGTTAAAATCATTAAAATCAAAAAATCAAAAAGAAAATGCAGTTAGCCATGATTTGATCGCATAACTTTATCACCAACTTTTATTCAATTCCATACTTATTTATTACTGGTCTTTTAATGTGTATACATGTATATTTGATATTTATTATTTATATACATCTAGAGTTTTTTTTATACTATTTATACATATGTATTTTATGTACTGTTTAACACGTGATTTTATAATTTTATATATTTTTTTATAGTGCGAGTCCTGGAATGTCTTTAAATAAAGTCGAACCGTCAACCATTTGAAATATGTTTTTTTTTTACAACTACCCAACCATTTTAAAAAACAAAAGTTTAGAAAAATACTGGCAGCTACTAAATATTTAAGTATTATCAGAGACTGTACAGTGTACATATAGTCTCTGGTATTATGTAATATGATATTAAGGTTAAGTTTAGTAGCATAGGCTAGACTTCACCATTTAAATAAAGACTTCTTTATTATTACTATTGTTATAATTCTTTGATATTTTAAAATTTTACATCTTATTTAAATATCAAAAACCAAGTAATGTAAAATACATTTTTACATTAGGTCATTAGCAATTTTTTAATTTTCAGGTTGTTATATTCTTGCGTTTTTATGCGACAAACTCAAAATTTCCCATTGATACTAAACACTTTTAACCTATTTTAACATGCTTTTATTAGCTTCACTTGTATGTTTGTTTGTTTGTTTGTTTGTAACCGACTCTTTGGACTCGATTTTGACCCACTTTAAACGGACAGATTTAATTGAAACTTTGTACACTTACGAAGAACCGGTAACAATACAATAATTTGATAAGTTTTTATCATTATCCTGATCAGGATCGCCAGTCCTTTCCTCACGTATCCTCTGCTTGAGAGCAAGAGGCTTAATATTGTAAGTATATTCCGTGATTCTCAGTTCGGTCGTTGGCCGAACGCGCAAGTCTTACTCGACGCGAAACGACGGACTCCTCGGGCGTGAGTTCAAATCCCATGGATGAAATAAAAAAATATATTTTTTTTTCAGAAATATCTGTTGGATCGTAATATGTTATAATATCAGCATCAATAAGCAATATAAATATAGTTTAAAAAAAACTACAAAACACGCTTTCATAGCACATCAAACTAAAAAAGTGAAAAATAAATATAGTTTAAAAAAACTAAAAAACACGCTTTTAAAGCACATCAAACTAAAAAGTGAAAAATAATTATTAATATAAACTGAAAACAATAATGAACGAAAAAATACTAGTATTATTGTGAAAAAAGCGTGGGGCGCTTTGTCCCATATTTTTTGTATATCGAGCAACCCACGCTTTTTTCACAATAATACTAGTATTTTTCGTTCATTATTGTTTTCAGTTTATATTAATAATTATTTTTCACTTTTTAGTTTGATGTGCTTTAAAAGCGTGTTTTTTAGTTTTTTTAAACTATATTTATTTAATTTTTAACTCTAAAATTTGAGAGGCTGTAGCTCTGCTGGGATGTATTTTTTTAGTCAAATCGTCTAATTTTTTGAAGTAGAAACGTATAATTTACCAGTGTAATCTCAAACATTATATATACTTATATGCATTTTAAACTTTTGTGTTTCATACAAATATAAAATGCAAATAATTTGAGGAAATCTTATTTGATTAAAATTATCAACTTATAACCGATGGCAGTAAAAATAAAACTAAGACAATATTTGTTACCTATTCTATAATCTGAATGTAATCATAATTCTTATAAAACTATAATTATGTGATATATACAATGTATAATAAAATTTTAATTAGATAATCTGTTTTTTATTTAAAAACGAAATCTAGCCTACAAATAAATCATATTAAGTAGTTTCAAATTATTATGTTTCAATAATTTTTCTCATCTAATAGTAGTAGCTACTTATTTTACTAGGCAACTAGGCCACAATTGGGTAATTAATTTCATGTACTCGTATACCGATTATCCTAACCAGTAACAGAGACCCAGTAGTCATAAAGTCAGTTAAAAATCATGCTTACAGTATAAAATCACACAATTTTTATAAAATATAATCACAATCTGCAATTCCTAAATTAACATCAGTACTTCATATTTTTGTTCGACTTCTGTTACAATGTGCTTCGGAATATTCAAGAAAATTAGGCAGAAAATAAATTCACGAACTTTTGAAAACTATAGATAATATTAATAACTGCTTATTTTCAGAAACATTGAGGGTAAATCCATGAGTAACAAAGTTATCTCATAAGAACCGCGTACTAGGATACATAGGTAGGTAATACAAGTTTTGCGAAACTTGCCATCATGACCATCCATATTAGATATGAGGGTGGTCGGACTTAAAATTGGCCACACTGTATAATAAATTGAAAAACAATATCTACCAAATTTCATGGAAATATCTTAACGAATTCCTCTGCATTCTCATTTAATTATTATGTAGACAGACATTGTTTAAAAACTGTTTTAAAATTATGGTAGAAAGCATATTTCCGTTCATCTTAAAATCGTTTTTTTTTTCATGATCACAATGCTTCCTGTATAATAACAAGGAAGGGAGAAGAAATATACCTAAATACAAAATTTAAGTCGCCTATCTGTTTATTTATTTATTTATTTTTTTTGGTTTGTAGTATTTTTTTTGCATAATTGATTGTACGCGAAGAACAAAAATTTCAAATTAATGTTATATTCTTAGTATTGAACAAAGAGTAATTATAAAATACGTATATATTTTAGTACCCTACTTTAAAGTGCACAAAAAACGTAATTTATTTACAGAAAATTAGACATTTGTTATCAGATTTGGTCAAATAATAAAATAGTCCAACGCCGTGCCCGCCTGCTACTGCTCTAAAAGCCGACTATGTAAGTTTACCAGCAGCCAGCCAGCGCACTGAAAACAAATTAAACATGCTGGATATTTATATTTACTACCTTCTGCTATCTGCCTCATGAAACAATTATTTGGCAACAACGTAATATCTAGTAGGGACAATTTGTGCAGCTAGTAGGATCGCTGGCTAAACCTCTCAAATAAGTAAATGCTCATGACATCTATGATGTATTCTCTTGATTAATATTTTATTAATGATCCCTCCATAAGCATGGAGCAGTCTGTACATATAGTCTCTGTTTAAAGTCATGGGGAGTATTAAAGGGATAATATTACACAAAATCTTCCTGAAGTACTTTGTAATGCTGATAATATCAACAACTATTTTATGGATTCCATACCAAATTTAAAATCGAACGATCAACATAATGATCAATTTTTAGAAACAAGATTTGTAGATTATATTATATTCACTTTCAAACCTGTTGCTGTTAAAAAAATTGAGGATATCATAAATAAACAAGAATCGTACACCTTAGACCCGGATGGAATATCAGCTAAAATGTTACAGCTTGCTTTACAGTGGATATCGGCCCCACAGACACATACTGTTAATATATCATTTGAGCTAGGTGATTTACTTCCACAATGGAAAATATCATGTATTAAACCAATACCCAAGAAAAAAATCCTGAACAACTTAAAGATCTGTGCCCTATTATCTTACTTTTGGTACCACATAAAATCGCAGAATCAGCTATATATAAACAACTTTCTAAATATGTCCTTATAAACTCAATAATTCCTACTTATTAGTCTGGATTCCGAAAAGGTCACAGTACCTTCACTACTAAGTAATATAACTGATGAAATTTTGCGAATCGTTGACAACACTCAAATCACCTCTTTGACATTACTTGATATGACTGAAGCTTTTGATTCTTTAGATATTAATTGCTTAATTGTAAAATAAGTTATTATGGCATATCTGGTAGTACTTTTTTCCTGGTTTCGATACTCGATGGCAAACAACAGTTTACTATTGTGAATACAGGACACTCGATACAAACATCACAATATAGATCACTTGAATCCGGTGTTCGCCAAAGATCTATTTTGGGACCACTTCTCTTTAATATATTTATTGCAGATATATGGAGACCTCAGCTACATTCAAAACCATACATGTATGCTGATGATGATGATATTCAGCTGATATATAGTTTTCTCCTGCGGAATTTCAAATTGCTGAATTTCACATAAATAACTATTTAAGTCTCATATATGAATGGACAATCCGAAATACTCTTAAATTAAATGCTAACAAAAGTCACAATATTATTTGTGGAACTCCCCGGCAGTTATTGAATCTCGACGAATTTAATATTCTAGTAAATAATGAAGTCATTGCATCAGCTAATATCGTAAACAATCTTGGTGGCCATTTTGATTCTTTATTAAGCTTTTTAAATCACGTAAATACTATTTGCAAAAAAATCTTTTTATTGTTTAAAACAGTTGCATTCATTTAAAAAATATCATGACACAAATACTAAAATATTATTTTCTGAAACTATGGTTCTATCGCACTTAAACTACGCAGACATTGTATACGGTCCATGTCTTTCACAGGATGACAAAGACCGAATACAAAAAATTGAAAACTGCTGTATCCGATATTTTACAACCGTACCCCAACCCAATATGTATTACCCCACACTTATGTGCCTTCAGTTTATTGAATATGTATGAAAGGAGATTTATACACATTGTGGGATTTGTTTTAACCGTTTTGACAACAGAAAAACCAAATTATTTGTTTAATAAAATACAATGTCGCACCGTAAGTCACAGTAGATATCTCGGACAAATTGAAAATAAAGTTTGTATTCCCTCTTACAAAAATTCACCTTTTCGATCTTCGTTTTCATTCATAGCAGCATATATTATAATAATTTGCCAACCCAATATCACAACATGTCGGTGTCAACGGTTAAATCTAAATTAAAAGAAGACATAATTCTATCTAGATTAGACAATTTTAATGTGCTAATGTTCTAAATTAAAAAGGATATTTTTTTATTTTTCATTTCATGCTGATATATTATAAATGTATATTTGTATATTTGTACACGGGAAGTGTTGTAAAGCAACACCGTTGATACACTTTTGGACAAAATGTTATGTCTGTACTTGTACTGCTTGTGTTTTTTTTCAATAAACGTATTGTATTGTATTTAGAGTTTATATAATAGAGTAGTTCAGTAATCATGAATTATTCGTCATATTTAAATACTAACACGTGTTTGTTTTTAAGCTAGTCTTGAAAATTAGTCGTCCTTCGGTTGATATAAAAGTACAAAATTTAAGATATAAATGTCGGTAAAAATTGAGGAGCCCGTGTTTTTGTTGTATACAAAAAAACATGTTCCAGTTCCCCAAAACTGTTTTAAAATATTTAGATATTGATGAACTTGGTACACTTATTTTTTTACGCCACTGGTTGTAACTATATTATCTGCTGTAATTGGAGAATGGCTTGGCAATTTAGGTGTGGAAGCAAGTACAACTAGCATACATAATGTAATGACCTGTTTCCAATAAATTACAGGGCGTTGGTGTGTCCCCGTGACACCGCATTCTTGGATTGCATCGGATTGTGGAAAGATCTATTACCCGAACACTACGCTCATTTATTTTTGTATCAAATTTTGATCGCACATGATACAATAATTTCTGAACATAATCTAGAAGACATAATACATTTTGAATTTGCAGATGAATCTAAACAACTTTTCTTGGACAGCTGTTTTCGGAAAAAAAATTAGAAGTCTAAAGGCCGCTACACACATACGATAAAATCGAGCGCCTTATCTGCACAAGCAGATCTGTGCAGATTTATCTGATGTGTGGATGATATATATCTAAAACGTATGAGCGTGTGATTTAATTGTGCAGATCTGGGGCCGTATTTTCAAATATAATCTAACATATTCGTGCACGATCAACAGTATACGAAATTATTTCGAGTAAAGGAAATAGTTGTTATTTTCAAACCCCCTGCGAATTAAACTTATCATGTGATGTGAATATTCGCATGATGAACGTGACAACGTCGTACAATGACAGCGTAACCACATTAATCCACATACCTCATTAATCTAAAACAAAAATTTTTGACATCTAGGTTACATTTATATTAATTTGTTGTCTTATTATTATTATGAGACGACTGTTAAATAATAATAATTTAATTTGATAAATAACGGCAGTAAGATGTCTAAATCAATCCGCAAACGTATCGGAAACTTAATTTCTGAACAAAAGAAAGAGTTAGTGGAATTTATAGAAAAGCATCTACATCTTAAGAGTGGGAAATTTAGCAATAGTTTCACTTTTAGGGCCGCCCAAGCTCTGTGGATGGAGATTACACACATATACTAAATGCGATGCTTTGAGTCAATAAAGATTGGAAATTATGGCGGAAAGTACCTAAGTTTTGCGTAATTAGATAGCGCATGTTTTCTCGCAAGATGCTTTTATCAAATTAATTAGAAGGCAATATATTTTTCTGAAATGGTTTAATGTCATTTTGCTACACAACACCAACTATTCACGTTAATGCCTAGTATATTCATTTCTGTAGGTTATGTATCCTTGCCCTCGACATTTCCTGTCACTTTCATATGATAAAATCACGTTTCGTATAGGTTGACCCATGCGATGTAATTCGGCTGCTAATATTCTTAGGTATATGTTGCATTCACACATTTCGAAAATACAATGTGTAACATTTTACCCGAAAGTACATAAAAATCGTACACGAAACTAATTCGTGTGGTTTCGAAAATAGGGCCCCTGCTTGTGGAGATAAATCGCCCAATTTTATGTTAACGTGTGTAGCGGCCTTTATTATCTGCATTTAAGTAACAAATGAAATAAACTGGTAACAAAAATAAATCATTTTGCCTGTTATCTTTTGAGTTATGAAAAATGTCGGCCGACAGTTTATTATTTCGATTGTAGAGTTTTCTGCTCTCAATAGTGTCATTGCATTATGCTTCGCAGTTGTATTTAAACCCTTAGTATGAGTTCACTTCAGTAATCAGTATTCATGGAAGCAATATTGTGAAGTCAAGATATCATGACACCAATATTTTTAATACAAAGGCCGACGTTTCGATGAGGTTTTTTTTCCTCTTTTTAAGGGCTGCAAATGTTAATTTTACATAATTCCTCAATTTATAAAATTTATATAATTTGCCTTAAGTTGATGATTTCTCTTATGCTTAAGATTATTTTGCGGCTAAAAGCGTTTAATTTAGATATGAAAAAAAGAAGATAGTCAATTGCCAGAATGCGAACAATAATTATTATACTACTAGTATTACACTACTAATAGTATAATATGAACAATAATTAATCAATACTATGTAACTATTAAAATAGTGCATTAGTATTGTTTTTTTATTTATTTATTTATTTTCATATACATATCCTACAGGTAAAACCCAATTACAGGATACAAAACACTTAAATAAATTGAAGTAAAAAAAAGCAAAAAATTGAAAGTCTGCCAACAATTAGAGTAAAAAAAATATATAGATATTACAACAGAAATGAAGAAATAAACATTAATATAATACATAGTAATAAATTAACACTAACAATACATTATACTTTTTTTAAAATATTGCTATTCGACAATAATAATACAACAAGCACAATAGCAATAAAAATAAATATAAATTGTACAAAACTATACAGATTAAAATATTGTCATTCACTCATTTAGTACAACTTTTTTAATTTTGTCAATGGTACAAGAAAAAATATCAAAGGTTTTACAGTTAAATTTAATAGACTGTATTGCCACCGGAGTTGGTGTTCCAAATTTCAGCATTCTGCAGAATGAGTGGTAAATATGCCGGTGGCATATTTAGAGATTATATAGGTGTGTAAAAATTACAAACTAATTTTATTGACAGCAGGGCTTCCACAGAAGTTACTTAGGGCACTTAAGTCACTATTTTCTACGTTGTCACTTAGTTATTTTTTCTGAAATTATCAGACGAATGAATGATAAATTCAAAGACGTTGTGAAAGGATGTAGTAATAATACTAAATAACTACCAATATTTTCTCCTTTTTAGAAAAAAAATGTCATGAACAATTTTTGTTCGTAATCATAAAACCGACTTAAATTAAGAATGTCGTTGAAAAAAATTGGATGTCATTGAAGACCAATAGTTTCAAGTTAATGCTGATATGCCTTGTTAAAGGAGGAGACACTCTATTTTTCATTTTAAAGAAAAAAATTATTCTTTTTATAAGAAAATGTACTTTCCTTCAAATGGCTTATAATATTGTGAAATATTAGATTTATCAAAATCTGTAGCAAACAGAAAGAAAAAAACCCTTTTAATTATTGGTCAGATTTGATAATTATTTCTATCTTAATAAATTTGTTCAACAAAATTCTTAATTTAAGTAGGTTTTATGATTACGAACAACAAGTGTTCATGACGTTTTTTCTCTAAAATGAAAAATATTGGTAGTTTACTCTTGAACAAGTTTCAAATTTTTTTAAGTATGTCTAAATTTAATTTAACTTTAAAATATATTTACTTTATAATACCAGGCTAGATTTACAAAAACCTCATTTATTAATTAATATTGGTAAAAATATAATTTGGAAAAATATGTAAGAAAATGTAATGTCATTTGTTAATTTAATGAAAAATATACATATAATTGCATTTTCTTTAAATACAATGTACTTTTCGATATTGTATTAGTATAAATTCTTGAACTTATTTGGTTACGTTCTGGAACAACACAGACCTTTCAACAGAGAATTATAGTTGAGCACGATCGTGAACGTGAATGGCACGCGTCAATTTGGTACACTTTTTGTATATAAGACGTGACCAGAGCAAGGTTGTAGTCATTAAGATTTGTTTCATTAGTATAATAGTAATTTTGAAAGTATTATCTAGTTGAAATTAAATAATCATTGATTATTAACCAGACTGTCTCATTCATTAGTCATTAGAGAGAATCATGTAATTATTGTTAACTCAAATTACAAAATGTCTGTTTTAAACATGAAGTTTTGAAAAGCAGTGGCATAAAACACCACAGAAATTAGAAAACCCTCAAATTCAAAACCGAAGCTGCGCAGGCGTGGGTTACACTTACGAAAAAACACAGATGCACAACTATTTCCACCGAGTGCGCGTGGCGGGATTCGAACCCTCAGGACGATAGAGAGATTGGATCACACTTACCATCGCGTGCTCTAGCCAACTACTCCACCAAGCTAGACTCAAATAAATATATTATTAATTTTTTAATAAATTTTTTGAACTCAGAAAGTCTTACTATTCCAGAAATTACACCTTACTATCAAAGATTATGAACACTATAATCTTTGGTTTGGACGTTTAAAATCAAAGAATGTCAGAGTGATATAATCTAAAATCTTAGTATTATTCGTAATCATAATTTTACCGAATCCTAGTAAAATTCAGTTTTAAATTTATTAAGATTAAGACTGATACTAAGACCAAGATCACTGCATATATGAATCATTTGCAGTTACAGTTGCCATTATTTCGATTTGTAAATAATTACTATTTATTCTTAAATATTAATAGATTTTCGTTTATAAATTTTGGAAAGTTTTTGAGGTATTCATGGAAAATCTGGAAAACTTAAATTTCATTTGTGAATTTTCTAAATACCGTAGATAGTTACCCAATATACCTACTTGTGCTTTTAACCTAGATCTATGAAAGACGTGCAAATTTGGTTGCATATGTATAAATCCTACCCTGTTTAATTAGGTGAAATATTTAAAAACATTTTTCTGCCTTACGGCTACCAAACTATAGAAATTTAATAATAATTTATTGTATACCCAGTATTTAGGGTGGATTCAGTTATGAAAAGAACGACTTCACTCAGTTTATGATCCTCAATAGCTCATTTAAGTTTACAAAAAATAATGGTAATGAGAAATTTTCACTACATTTTTTTGTAAACAATTATGCCTGTTTGTGAATTATATAAAAATGATGCCTATATTTTGCAATATGGCCAGCGCAGCACAACTTTGATTTTACTGAATTGTTCGTCCGATCAACAAGTAAAATTCATACACTCAATTATTATTATGGCACCTCCGCCATTTTTAAGAATATGTCTTAGAGATTTTCATGTAAAATACAACTTTTTCAACTTGAATTCCTGAGAAAAAATTTATAAGTACTATAAACCGGTATTAACATAAATATTATATATTCTTACCTTTATATTAACATATTTTAATTACTATAATAAATTACCTATTATAAGCATTAATTAATATTTAATGATTGTGTAAAAGTGTAAATAATCATTATTAACCATTTTATGTAAAGAACAAAATTTTCAAAGGAAATAGGACTTTTTTGTCTTATGTAGATTTTACTTAAATTAAGACTAGTATAGTTAAAATTATATCAAGAAACTAGGTGTGGCTCGGCTCGGTCATTTTTATTGAATCAGTAATCATACTATGTTGATTATTTTTTATTACATTGTAGAAATCGCTCGCACTTCCTTTTCCTTTAATATGAATCGAGAATAAACCTCTTACCTCGTCTGATTACCACCATGGCCTGTATTAATAATTATTTATTTGATAACTACAATTGAAAATTGAAAATGTATAAAACCATAAATAAGTAAGGAAGTGTATACAAACATGGGTTATATAAATAATATATTTATTATTAATATACCGAGTATTTCAGTAACATATACAGTGTGTCCCACTGTTGATGGAAAGAGAAGATTTGGTCTTAAGGAAATTGGATTTTTCCTAACATACAGGGTCTCCCATAATTAAGTACCTTATTTTAAGGGGTGATAGATCTAGAAAAAAATTGTCAAATTTTTGTCAAATTATCATGATTTGGTGGGGTAGCGTGAATTTTCGCTATAATTTTTTTGTATTATTTTTATTTAAAACGGCACCAGTGTTAAAAACTGCATAAAGAAGCTGCTCTTACTAAATTTCGATAGGAGCCATCATTTTGGAGTTATTTTTATTTTAATATTGCATTACCTCTACAAAAAAAATTCCACAATATTTTCAACTATTATTTTGTAGAGCAATTTAAAATATCGCTTTACGCAATGAAACATACAATTTAACAGATGTTTATAAATAAACAATTTATCTTTTCATCCTTGATCATCTTCTGAACTTAGGACACAAATTTAAAATAATATGAATTAAAAAATTATTGTAAATAATAAAAAAAAATCCTTAAATTACATGCTTCATTACATAAATCGAAAATATCACTTTATGTAATGCTCTACAAAACAATATTTGAAAATATTGTGGAATTATTGCATGCCATACCTATCCTGTATTACAGTATTAAAATGCAAATAACTCCAAAACAATGGTTCCTTTCGAAATTTAGTAAAAGCACCTTTTTTTATGCAGTGTTTAACATTGGTGCATTTTTCAGCTTTAAATATTTAAAATATCTGATGTTGCTAGCACATAACTTTCTTATATCAGTATATATCACCAGTATATATTGCCTGAACGTTATTTGTGGCATTCTCTAAACTTTTCTTTTTCTTTTTTGGGATTTATTACCACAGTATACCGGGTGGCCACGACACTAGGGCCATGCTTATATCTTTCAATTATGCACCGATTTAGACGAAATTTGATACAAAGATATTAGACCTAATTTCGGATAGACATGCAGATATAGTCAAAATGGCCGACTTCCGGTTTCACCCGATGTGCGTTTATTACCTCTGATTTTTTAAATGCATCACCCAGTATATTTTATGTTATTCGGAATCTACAACTTAAATTACATGGGATAGCGTTGCCAAATTTACAT